>JACXGJ010008205.1:0-27952 GCA_016801105.1 Esox niger | reverse complement strand
CATGCGGAGTACCAGGCATGACTCGTCCCGGTCCCTGTCCAAAGTCCTCCTGGTTGTGTTGCTGATCAAGATCACAGCTGCCACTGTCCTGACCCCCCTTCTTCCCGACTTCCCGATGTCTGTCCCTGTCCTTGACCATCTGGTTATGCCCCTCATCTAGGCTGGATTTGAATGGACGCTGGGATTAGCCCACATGCATAGAACTATTAAAACTTGGACTCTTAATATGTTCACCCGGCACAGCCAGAAGAGGACTGGTCACCCCTCGGAGCCTGGTTCCTCTCTAGGTTTCTTCCTAAATTTCGGCTCTCATAGGGAGTTTTTCCTAGCCACTGAAGTTCAACACTACTGTTGTTTGCTCGTTGGGGTTTAAGGTCGGGTGTTTTGTGAAAGCACTTTGCGACAACTGCTGATGTAAAAAGGGCTTTATAAAATAAATTTGATTGATTGATTGATTGATCTTGCCATCAATTTTCTAAAGATTCCCTGTGCCTTTAGAGCTCACCCCCCCCCCAAACATCAGTGAGCCACCACCATGCTTCACAGTTGGGATGGTATTCTCTGCACTATAGGCCTTGTTGACCCCCTTTCAAACATTGCGCTTATGGCTGTGACCATAAACTCATTTTGGTCTCATCACTCTAAATGATTGTGTGCCAGAAGCTGTGAGGCGTGTCACACTGTTGTCAGGCATATTGTAACTAGGCTTTTTTGTGGCATTGGCGCAGTAAAGGTTTCTTTCTTGCAATTCGACCATGCAGCTCATTTTTGTTAAAGTACTGACGTATTATGCACCTTGAAACAACTACAGTATTTTTCTAGAGCAGCTTGTATTTCTCCTGAAATTACCTGTGGGTTTTTCTTTGTATCCTTTACACTTTTTCTGGAAGCTTTGGATATTTTTTTGACTTTTCATCTTGATAAAGTTCTATTACCTTATGACACAGGTCTTTTGAGAATTATTTTCTACTCCCAATGGCTAAGTATCTAGCCTGCTCAGTGCGTCCACGTGGCTGGGAGCTAACAAACTCATTGACTATTTATACACAGACACTATTTGCATTTTAAAAAGCCACAGGTGCAGGAAATTCACCTTTAACTGCAATTTTAACCTGTGTATCACCCTGTGTCTGTAACAAGGCCAAATATTGAAGGGTATGTAAACTTTTGATCAGGGCCATTTTTGTGATTTCTGTTATCATTATAATTTAAAAAGGAGCCAAACAACTGTGCTAATAAATGGCTTCATATGATCACTATCCTTGAATAAGAGTTGTTTTTGCATGTTCAGTCATCAATGCCACTGGGTTTTCAAACCTATGAGCACAACTGTACATAATGTAGAGAGAAAGGCTGAACAAACAGAGTCAAATCAAATAAATGAAACCATAAGAGCCCTGCTCTTCCCTTGCCCCTTACCAGCCTAACACACTCTAGTCTACCATCAAACCTACCTGCTACATAGACCAAGGGAGACACTCTATCTAACCTAGGGTGTTTAACAGGTGTTACCTTCCTGACGCACGTAAACCCCAAATGGTTGGACATAAGGGAGTTGCATGGAGGACAGAGAGTGGTAACAGGGCAAATACAGGTTATAACAGACACTGAAATGGCAAACAGCAAATTACCTCATTAAATAGCATGCGCCGCAAAGCGCCCCTTCATAGGTCTGCTTGGTCCGCCTATCTCCTCACCACAACCACCGGCACCGGCTAACAAACTCACCGCGCAAACAGCCACTCAAGCAACCCACACACCATAACGCCACAGTAGGGCTTGGACCCATCATTCTGTCTTTTTTATGACATAGCAGGGGAACAAATCTGAGATCATTTCTTTTATTTTTTTTTGGCATAAAAAGGGTCATTAATTTAATCCAGCCGGTTTGTCTTGTTTGTCTGTTGTAGTCTACACCGGATGCGGGTTTGTTTTCCCGCAAAAAAGGGGCGTGGAGGTTAACATTCTCTTGATGATGTATTATCGGTCTAACATATCAGCTGTTACTGTAGTTACAATATTCATATTTCTATAGACGTTTGGAAGTAAAAACAACCCTATAATAGGGGCTTGATTATATCTGTAAGTTAGAATATGTTCTGCGTTTGAAATATATAGCTTAATTTTTCCACTTTTATTTGGTCAGTTGCAGAGCTGGGCACCAGACTGTTAATCGTTTATTAACGTAGGTAACATTTCCGTTAATGATTTAATGTTTAAATTAACTGTGAAAGTCATTATCAGGCTAATTAACTTATGTTGCATTTAACTTCCGTTAAATCAAGTCTGCTGATCCAAAAACGTCATAAATATACTTTTAAAACCCTTTAGAGTCTAAGCCATTTTTTTGCTTCAGTCCAGAGTGGGGAATGAGACCAAATGCAATGCCTACTGTGAATATCTACATGCTATTTTCAAAGTCAAATGTTTGTTCGATGCAGAAAGATCGCGCGCCAGTTTCTAGGCTTCAGTATGACAGTCATGAGTGAAAAACACACTTGGGAACACTCATATTACTTAGGAGCAGTTATTCATGTCTTAGTACACATCATTTGTGATTGGCCAACAAAGAATATTTAGTATCGGTGAAATGGACTAGCTATTTGTTATGCTTGGGGTGAGACCTTCCACAAATTTAGTGAATTAGTGAATTCAACATCACTTTACGTTGCCTCGCCTTGACGGAAGAGGATGAACTTAATGTAATTTAACTTACTTAGGAAGTCAAGAAAGGATGGAATGGAAAAAACACAAGCTTCTAGCTAGTGATGGTGAGGCTCTGTGAAGCGATGCGGATTTCCAGCAAATTGTGTTGTACATTACTCGAGGCCTCATGCAACGCAGTGCTCCACCCAGTGACACCAGCTGGTAAAGATAATTTAACGGACCCAAAACAATAGTTAATGTCAAATTGACGTGGAGAAACATGACTGTTTTATCTTATCACGTAATAATTGTATCAAAATCTAAAGTTATAGGTACCATTGGGAGCAGTGTGTTGTGCTTTTTGAGTAACTATGTTGTCTAAGAATGTGTGAAAAGAGGAAGATTTTAATAAAGAGGTATACTTATTTTGTGGGCTTCAAATGTGGAATAAAACTGCTTCTTTAACTCGGGAATGAGATTGCCCTTGTAACATTGCAAGAACCAACAACGACTACCCACAAAATAACCTGAGTTTTGCTTCCTTAAATCTACAACCGGAATGTGCAACGAGCTAATCACGTGGTCCTACGGTAACCGATGTCATGGATGACATAATTCTCTGAAAATGATTAAAGCCTCCGGACGAGGTTTAGGCAGAAATTGCCCTAGGTGCTGAATACACGGTTCAGAGCTTTGGTGTTATCAGTTACATCACTACTAAAAGCACGCACAGTTAAAAAAAAAAATACCTTGATGAGACCAAAAGCGCGGTCTCCCCACGGGGTCGGGGAGAGTGAAATATATTTTGTTTTGGGAAGGGTCAACCATTTAAATTTTCGGGGGGCTTTATTTTCCGGATACCCCATATCATAAATAACGACCAATGTCTCTAATCTAAAGACATAAATAAGTCTGCATTTGTCAGTCTTCCAATTGGGCCATTCAACGTTTTTGCAGTTTTTTGGCAGATTGCATCTAGAGGCATTTTGATATGTTGTCCAAGAACACAGCACGCCCAGTGGATATTGAAAACACCTGCAGACAAGGGGACGTGAGGAATTGTTTCTAATCACTAATGTTTCAGAGACATTGGAAGACATTTAATGCAATGAAAATAATTGTTTGCAATTCCCAGCACAAACATGTTGAAACAAGATGTCTCAGAAAGGTGGATGCATGGTCAAATAGAAGGAAAAATATAATCCACCCTGAAAGCATTCTCCGTGTAGAAAATAATTGGTGTGGAAGATGAATTATGTATATCTAAATATATATATATATATATATATATATATATATATATATATATATATATATATATATATATATATATATATATATATATATATATATACATACCCCGGCTAGTAATTCTGCTGAACATCTGTAAGTGTAATGACAGAAACCAGTGATTCGGCTGACCAATCAGAACTCACAATATCAACCAATCATACCAATGCGAAAAAGTCCTAAATTTTCCAGGTTAAGCAAGGGTTTGTGTTTGAAATTGCATTCGCATTTCCACTTCGCATACTAGTGTTATTAAGTCACATTAAAGTGTTTCAAGAAGGCATTTCTGCAAAAAAGACAAAATGTCCCCTAACATATTTTTCTTACAAATGTCTCTGAAAAGTAGTGACAGAGATTAGTTTCCTGAATTCTGTCACATTTTATCATCCTGCCTTTGTGGTGCTGGTCTGTGCATTGCTTTTTCATTGCTTTTTTATGTGCTGGATCAACTGGTCGATGGTGACAAGTCAGGGGCGGAACCTAGATTTCTCTCCCATGCGTGCGAAATTTAGCCACGTCCCCCTTTGCAAGTCTTAATGCTACCCGATTTCCCTAATATATGTTTATACTATTTTCCCAAAAATGTACGTACGTTTCACATACCGTGATGAACAGAAGCTTATTAGGCTACAACAAACAGTACTTGCAGTTACAAAACATCACTGCTAGCTGATTTTGGCCCTGGATCATAACTGTAATACCCTTTCGCTGTACGCGGCAATGCTCCTCTTGTTATTGTAACATCAAATCTATAAATTTCTCTTGCTTCTGCTTAGGGACGTCACTAGAAAATCATAGATAGGGAGGCTAAGCCTCGGAGCAAACTCCCCTAAACGTATGTTCATCATGTATTTTCAGCGTAGCAACGGGTGCAAATTATTTTTGGTCACGGTTGGCTAAAAGTACACCTGTTTGTTACACTGATCTAATGATTTTGCATGCATGGAATCATAAAGATGTTTATTACTTCAATTTCAACTAAATAGTATCCAGCATATTAATCATAATTTTATTTTGCTTGCTGTTTTCAACCATAAGATAAACTTGTCATGGGCTGCGGTACACCCATAAAAGCGCCGCCTCTGAACTTTACAAGTGTTAGTGTGTCTATGCTTACCTAAAAGTTGTCATCGAATGGATCTGTATCCATAAAAAGCTGTCGATCTACTTCGTTGTGGCCTTGAGCTCATTGTCTTATACTAATAAGGCAATTTTCAGACATCTCAAACCTTAGCATATATAAGCAGGCAATGCTGCAAAAACAATTGGTTACATTTTGAAGTAATGGCAGAAGTAGCTTACCTGTAACTTGTTCAATACCAGAGAATTTCAGAAATGTACCAATTCATTGCGGTTGAAAACAAGTCTACTCTAAAACAAATGTGCATAAACACAAGAACTTATGAATCCAATAGACTTTAATGAAAATCATAGAACAATAACAGTCACTAAAGCCAGGCCCTTCTGGAGATATACCCAAAGTGGACCATGGCTTTATGGTCATTCCATAAGGATTAATTGAATGCTCTGAAGGTTAAGTTGCAAGAGCAATAAAAACACTCCACAGTAAAATTGTCTTGTTACATCCCATAGATACAAGTGTAGAGTTGACAATTTTAAAGTTCCAGAATGTTATTTTGGTATGGTTGCATGTTGAGTGCGGTCTTAGTCAACACTGAATATAGATTTTGATAAAAATGTAATTTTGTCCATACCTTGAGCTTGGGAAAAGATACTGCTTTGCCACTTCACCCATTTAGTCAGACATAGCCCCCAGCTGACATTTTCAAAAGCGCAAGTCACAAGCTTTCATAATTTTTCAGAGTTCAGGCATTGTTCCATATGGATGAATTGAACATTGAAGGTAAAGTTGCTGGATCAAGAACTTCAGAATTCCACAGTAATATTGACGGATACTGTAATATCCTATAAATACAAGTGTCTAGAAATGTTAACTATTGTTTTTGCTGCATTGTTTGCTTTGTGCGTTAAGGGTTATTTATGGTTAAGAGAGGTCTCTTAGAAGCCCTATTGGCATGTTTATCCCAGAACATAACAATTCTGTTGTTGACATTTACACTGCTCATTCAAAGTCATAGCATGTTCTAAATCATCTATCAATATACAGGAAACATACAGTTAAGATATTGTTGTAGATCTATGTAAAATAGGGTGTTTTCATAATTGAGACATTTACAGGAAATAAATTACTGTTTGTAGCACTGAAAAATAATAGCCATGTGGAAAGTTATAAAAATGTTATTGAATATATTTATTCAAGAAAAGAGATCGTAATCTAGAGGCCCTACAATACATCGAGAGATAGAGCAGAACGCAATTACACAAAGAGGACTCTCCCTCTGTATGTGTACTACAACACCTGGTACAAGCAAGCCGCTCTGTCGTTAAGTGTTGCGGAGCCAATGCAGTTTGTTGACGTTTTACAAAACAATCACTAGCAAGAGAGTACATACCAGTAAAACGTCTTGAAATGGTTGGTGCCCCACCAATTTGTTTTTTTACATATAAAAACACCACTGCCAATATGCACATTTCATTATAGACATTACTTATTCTAATTAAAATATCTTGAGTGTGTGTGATTGTATTTGATTTATTCCACATTTTATAAAACACAAAACATGGCCAGAGAAAATGTTTTCATGAAACACTGTCATACAAAAGGTCACCATGGTTTAACTGAATTGAAATATATACACTCAATAATATAGCATCTTAAAAGATACACTAACACTTTTCAAACCTCCAAGTTTGGTCCACATTCTAGGGCTGTTCACTTATTCTTAGGGGCAGGTCTGTAAGAAAGTATGCACATTACAGAAAAGGTTACACCCACCAGAATGTATGATTTTGATGCAAAGTTTATTTAAGGAATGAATGAATTTGGTCAAGCATGTCAAAATATGTGAAAATGCCCGTACCTGTAGATTCCTACGACAATGGCGTGATCCCTCTCATAAGGCTCCAGTGTCAACTGCTCCTGGGGCTTCATGTTTTCTGAGCCCATCTTCTTCACCTCTGCAGCAAAAACAGCCTCTGGTGCTGCTGTTGAATCAATGCAGTTTGCCTAAAGGAGACAAGGCAAACTTACTTTAACATCTGCACTGGAATTACAGGCAGACACGCTGCATTCATGACAAAGTGGGAAATTACAAGTAAAAACCCAATGGGGTGCATACAAGCGACAAACTTGAGTAATGTAGATTCTAACTCACATCCATAGACGGATTACTTTAGTTCGAAATATATTTGCTGAAAAAGCAATTAGGTAAGTTCCCTTCATTAGCCATTTAGCACTCATCCAGGCTAATTTACAGCAGCAAAGTGTCAACTGTCTTGGCCAGTTTACCGTACTTGCTCTAGGAAACAATCAAGCAAACCTTTCAGTTACTGGTCAAAAGCGTGAACTGCTAAGCCAGTTGAAGCAGGTTGCCAGTGGCATTAAACCTTGCACCCCACTGCTGGTTTGCCTCTGAAGCTAAGAAAGGTTGTTACCCTGGATAAGAGACTAAATCCTAATGCTCCAGGTCCAAGAAGGGGACGCTGCTCCCCATAAGGTGCATTCTTTCTGATGGGATGTTAAACAGAAATTGACTACAGCCACTGAAGAATTTCAGGGCACTGACTTCAGGAGTTGGGGTGGGTCATGGTCAAATTTCCAATCTGGCCATCATACAAACCTGGCTAACTAATCACACCAAGCTTTCAGTTAGCTTGTTTACCCATTACTCCCCTGGGCATCACTCTAAATTAGAATTGGTTCTTAGTCAATCTAAATGGAAAACAAAATGAGACTTTAGAAGTACAAGCAAGCACAATAATGCACATTTCCAACAATTAAATAACCAATTTCTTGTCTAATTTCATGGTCCATTTGGTTAAAACCAAAATAACAGCAATCCAGGTTGCTCCTCAGAGTACCCACACAGCTTTCAAATACCAAAACACCAGTAACACCATGTTGCACCAGTAACAGGAGCATTAACACAGAATACCACACCTCGGTCTCAATTACCTTTATAGAGATGACAAAGTGCCCTCCGTTTTTGAGGAAGTTGTGAGCATTGAGAGCAACAATTCTGGTCTGATCTGGCTGGGCCACATCAGCAAAGATTACATCTACCATGCCTGCAAGAAGGCACAGTCAGAGTTAAGCAAGCACTTAAGCACACATTATTAGCATAAGTATTTTTCTACGTAAGTATTATCCACAAGACGAACCAACTAGCATGCGGTATTTGTGTGGATGCCGAGCGTCCTCGATGATGGGAATTATGTTGGTTCTCTTTTTCGCAACGTTGAGAAGATCACGTCCAGACCTGTGAGAGAACTCCACAGCATACACAAGACCCTCCTGCAACAGACGAAAAGTATATCATTACATAAAACGGGGTAAAAAGAGTAAAGTAGAGCACTTTAACCCAATTACAATTCTGAATAGATTTTTGTATACACTCACAGGTCCAACAATGTCAGACACGTGGGACACCGTTGTCCCTGACGCAGCACCCAGGTACATGACCTTAGCACCAGGCTTGATGTGGATCTGGTCAACACCACCCAAAATGGCTGCTGCCAGCTTTGACCGGAAGGGGTTCCATGCTCTGTACTCAATCTTTGTTTCTCCTTCTTCAACATTCATCCTTTTTTCTCCATAAACAGACTCTCCAATCACCATGTTTTTTGTCACCAAGGCATCTTCCTTGCCCCGGCAGATAAACACTCCTGGCATTGGAAAAAAATAAATTACACAACACTCAAAAAAAACTTTGGATGGCTAGTTTAAGGTTATGTGTTGAATAATACAAATAGTGCAACTACAGGCCTCAACTGGAAACAGCTTGTATTGCTTTGTTGGCCAAATTGTCTACTCACCTTCATGTCTATGAGGCTCCACTGTGACTTTCCTGCCCGCTCCAAAGCCTCCGCGCCCCCCTCTACCCCTGGGGGTGCCACGACCACCACCACGACCTCTGAAGCCACCCTCACCACTTGGAGACCTAAATCCACCTCCTGTAAAAAGGAAGATCATACATTGCTTCAACCAACCTCTTCCAAAAAAATCTAATCTGTTAGTTGCACGACACTGACAATTATTTTAAATAAATAGGATGGATATAAATGTGTTAGTTTAGATAGGCACAAAGTATTTTGAGATCAAGTCCCATCCAAAATAATCATTACTTTAAATGGAGACAAGCACAATTCTAGCCTATTTAGCAGAAAGTGTATACCCCCTCCCCAAAAACCTGAAGCACACCTGAACCTCATTGCTCGATATTGTCATTGGCAGATATATTTCTGAGAAAAGTTGTGGTTACTTTCAGACAAGGACAGACAACATTTTTATGTGTGTTAGGTTGTGTTGGTCTTTTTAAAACATTTCATGAATGTTGGAAACAAAACCACATTGATGAAAAGCAGTTAATTTGACTCCATGATTTCCTAACTTTGTTAGCCTGAATGATGAAACTTTAAAATAATCCCAATGCTATGCAAGATGAAGATAACAAGTGATAAGTTCCTGAGAAAATAAGCATGTTCTCTATGGACTTCTGAATTACTCAAACACACTGTATGCACATAATCACCCTTTGCTACTGTCTGTACGCATCTGTTTTGCAGCTCCAGCTAATGAAAGACAACTCACTAAAAACAAATGTTCTCTTAACATTGCAGCATTAGGTATTTATTTTATGATCATCTACAAATTGGGTGTTTACAACTACGCAATGAATTACCAATATTTTTATAGGGTTATCTGGAATGAACTGACTCAGTGTGAAACTACAACAGCCTAGTCAGATCCTTCTACAGTTTCACAGCTTGTTAGACATTTAAATATTTGCAATAAGTACTTACCTCTGCCTCTGAATCCTCCTCGCCCACCTCGGTCTCCAAACCCTCCACGTCCACCACCTCTGTCTCCAAAGCTCCCTCTTCCTCTGAAGCCTCCTCTGCCTCCTCGATCACCACCCCGAGGGCTGAATCCTTAAGTTAAAGGTAATGAAAAGGGTGAATGTCAGTATCTAGTAAACAATAACACTAATTTGGTTGATTTGTTACTCAGTGTGGCTTCATACGGTCATTTTACCAACTGTGATGCCATGCGACCATAAAGTTACTTCTGGGACAAAGAACAACAACAAATTGGGATACTAAACTCGGCATGTTGGGACGGACACACGTGGTGAGGCAAAGCAAAAAGGCCAACGTTAAAATATACCAAGCTATACAGTGTAAGGCAATCCAAAACTAAAACGACCACATTTAAAGACAAAGGCGAGAATGTGTAATTTGTGCGAGCATAAAATTACCTATATTACCTAACTAGCTATATTGTATGAGTGTGCGAGGAACACGTGTTAAGTTTTCGTGCCATGCGGACTACACCTCCGCAGATACAGTAGTGAAAACAGTTACAGCAAAGACAGTAATCACATTAATAAACAGCGAAATTAAAGAACTATTTAAGTTGAACACAAACACGTCGCACTTTAAAAGGGTATAATGTAAATGCGCCGTTTAACCTAACATTAGGCTCAAAGAAATAAACATGGCTGCTGCTACTCGTTGCGCCAGGCCAGACCACGTTAACCACAACGAAAATCGTCTTTGCTCAAATAAAACAATGTATCCTTGTTAAGATAGTAAATTGTTTAAGCAATTATTACCTGGTCTCATATTTTTGCTGTTTTTAGCTTCCCAATCTGGAACAACTCACACAAACTTCACCAGGTCCTCTTGCTCGCCTCCAACTGAGCTGAAAAGAACTATTGACGCACGTCTCCTCACGCCGTCTTCATACCCATCGTTCCCATGATCCACCACGGTCCAGATAAATGCCATAGCATGTTGTAACCACTAGATGGTGAGAGGCATTCAGATCCAGCCCGGTTGACCCGCCTGAGCGGCTACACCTTGTGGAGCTGTTGAAAATCCCGCTTATCGCACTCTGAGCGAAGGTTACGCATCGCTCCGCTCAAAACATGTAAAGCATGGTTGTCCATAGCATGTGTCTGCGGGTTTTGGGGTTCCTTTCGTTCCTAGTTGATTCCTAAACAACCAGGTGAAGGTAGAATCTTACCAAGTGGGAACGTAATTAGTCAATCAAGTACAATGAGAGAGCGAAAACGTGCACACACGGCCCTCCGTGGAATAGTTTGGACACCCTGGTGTACAGGAATTGCAAATCACATGCACTGAAATATTAAGCGGTCAGCATTTTACTAGCGTGCGCTTTGTGCAGTCTGTAAAAAACAAAATACGAAATGTACTTTAAATTCAATAATAACGTTATACTAAATGTCTGTTTAGTAACTTGGAATTCAGAAATTCTGATGTCTGTGGCTTCAGGTACAGTGCTATGCATGATGCATTTCTTATCATTGCTGTAGCTACTTTGCACATCTACACATTCCACTGGTAATATTGATTTACTTAACATGCGTACATTTTATGCCCTCTATAAGTTGATAGCTAAAGGAAACAGTTAACATACCAGCTTGCAACCTAACCTCCGTTAGTTACCTGGTCCTAACTCGCTAGCAAATGTACATAGTTCGGTTAGCTACGTTGAATATAGCTAGTCTACTATCTGCCCATCAAGTTTCAAAGTGGCAAGTTATCGTTAGCTAGCTAAGTAAACTAAGTAATCGCCTTAGCTATTCACCTAGCAACTAAATGTGCTGCTAGCTGGCTTAGTGACTAGCTAATGATATTATCATCTCACTAGCTATTTCACTAGCTAATAAGTCTAGATACCCTTTTGAGCTGTGATGTGTTCAGGAGGGCAGTCATTATGGTCATGTATCAATCACGGCCAGATATAAAACGCACTTAGTAGACTTGCTATTGTAGCTATCTATTTGTAGAAATTGTGCCTATAAAATGGATAACAGAGAAGGCTCAGATTATTATGATGAAGCGATAACAACGGAGAAGCGATAAAAACGGAGACCAGTAATGAGAGTAAAACAGGGTGGGTATGTTCAGGCAGTAGCTTAAATAATAATAATAATTTGTGTGGTTACACAAAAACTATATATCACAGTAACAGAATACTAACAATACAAAATATTATGAGAATAAAACATATTGTGATGGTCAGCTGTGTTGAGTTTTTGTGTATTGTTTTGTATTCCTAACAATAGAGGCAGTGGCAGGAGATTTTTTTTTCCCTGTAATTTGAGAGATATCAAGCATTAATAGTAATTGAATTAAGCTTGACACAATGTATGAGAGTACTAAACCATCTCTGTACGAAGGACACTAGGTAGGATATGTGATGCGCCTTTACTGATGGGTCCCAAACACCCTGTCCATACGATCTGCTAGGAACAGTGTATGTGACTGTCAGAGGACTCTCTGAATAGACCCTTGGGGGTCATAGGTTGGAGTACGCCATATTTTGTATGTTAAACCAGAGGTGTCAAACCAGTTCCACGGAGGGCCAAGTGTCTGCAGGTTTTCACTCTCACCTTGTACTCGATTGATTAATTAGGTCACTAATTGGTTAGTTTTTACCCTCACCTGGTTGTTTTGGTCTGAACTGGGAACCAATTTAAAGGAAAAATCAAAAACCTGCAGACACTCTGCCCTCCATGGAACCAGTTTGACACCCTGTGTTAAACTATATATTTTAATAGTCTGTGTAATGGTTGGCTATGACCAATGACCACCTCTTATCAGTCGTCAATTGTAGAGAAAATGAAAGAACTATGAGAGGTTAACATTTTGTACTCATGCTGAATAAAAGGCTCTCCCTGACTTGTTTGTATAAAGAGGGGATCACACACAGAAATCCAAAACTTTTAGTCTTGTTACAAAAATTATCAATACAAGCAAGTTCCTTTTGCTGCTGTGGCCCAGATTGTGATTGGTCAGTGTCCACACCTACAGTACACTAAGTGCCTTGGGAAGCCTCCTGTAGAAGTGGACATTAGGGGCTCAAATGTACATTTAAGGTCAGACTGTCTTGCCAACCATCATCTTGCCAAAGGCAAAGATATACAAAAAAGTCTCAGAGGCCAATAATTGTGACCTCAGGTCACTGATTAAAACATATGTCTGCTAAAATAATGTTTTATACAGTGATATTGAGATGGAACCTTTGAACCTGATACTCAAACAAGCAAGCCTAGTTCAGCCGGCCCGCAACAGAAAGTGTTGCCATCTTGAGATTCGAATCCGGGTCACTCACGTGAAAGGCTGTGACATTAACCACTACACCACAGAGCTGTTCATCTGCTAGCTTTCAGTATAGCATCTTGTATATACAGACACCCGGCATCTGTATATCTTGAATAAATAATTTTTCACCACTGGCCATTTTAATACTTCATTGGCCATTAGTGAATGGTATTGATACAGTTAGACTGATTAATGTTTCTACTTAAGTTTACCTCCACCAGAAATAGCGACTATGTATGCCGTTTGCCACTGGCAATTTTAACAGCGTATTAGCTAGTAATACATGAGCCTCAAGAGATCAATCTGTCAAACTACTGAAGTTAGCAGACGACACAACAGTCATTTTCCTCATCCGGGATGGTGACGAGTCTGCCTACAGACAGGAGGTTGAACAGCTAGTCCTCTGGTGTGGTCAGAACAACCTGGAGCTTAACACGCTCAAAACTGTGGAGATGACTTTGAACTTCAGGAGCCCTCATCACCATTCACAACAACCATGTGTCTGTTGTGGAATCCTTCAGTTTTCTGGGATCCACATTCTCCCTGGATCCAAAGTGGGAGCCCAACACAGATGCCATCATTCAAAAGGCCCAGCAGTGGATGTACTTCCTGTGCCAGCTTAATATGTTGAAATGTCAGGCTTGTCTTGCCCCCATTAAAAACAATCCACCCCCCAAAATGGCTAATCAATTTAATACCGATAATTATTTACATTCCCTTACAGCAGGATTGTTTTCTTTCTTTACCAAAATGTTACCAAAAATAAACATTTACAATTAATATCTGACATCTGTAGATTACCAGTGCATTTAAACCTTCTAAATGTTGCTTATCATTGGGTGGTAGGCTACTGTTTTGGCTTCCTTCCACATTGTGGAGAACAACCAGCAACTTGACCGTGACCCGTTTGCAATAATGTGATGTCTAGAATTGTTTAGTGTATAATTGCAAATCCATTTATTACTTTCTTCAACAAACATAACTTCAAAAATACAAAATAAACCAGTAATGTTAGGGTTTGACCACAGATTCGGGAAGATAAAACAAAGTCCACTAATGTAATAAAAATGTATACACAAAGTACCTGTGGCACACAGTCAACAGATTTTATGCCTTGCCAGCTATTTTCTCCTCGAGGCCTAGGCACCTGCTGCTTTCATGGACACCTATATGTGGGAAAATAGGAAAACTGCGCACAAATATACTTAGGCACCCGTGTGGCTCTAACAGGTACAGTATAATTACTGCCATGCTTTAGGAATTTTGCTTTTTTACTCATTGCTATGCTATCAGTGTAACATTGCAGATAGGGGTAGGACACAAGCTCAGAGAAAAGGGAGGATTTTAAATAGTGAGAACAGCATGAAAACATATGAAACAACATATAAAGACAGAAATGATGCAACTGGGGTGAAGTTCAGAAGTTCCAAAAAACCTGCCACCCACGACCAAATAATAATTACCTGCGACATGGTTTGAAATGTAGTCAAATTTTTCTTGAAATCCACAGATATTGTAACCCTGCCTACTGTTTGGTACTCCCCCCACACACGCGCACATGTACTGTACTGTACATACGGATCGACAAATAGGACATCGCATTGCTGTCATTTGTTCTGATCCAAATGGCACAGGCCTGGACCAATATATTTCAGAGCTCTGATTAGGATTATTTCTTCACTGGGGGTAACCTGGGTTTGATTGTTATTATTTATTAACTATTAGTGCACTTTCAAGTGAAAGTAATGACTGATGGATGACCATCAGTGGAGAGGTTTACTTAAATCTGATAGATGTCCATGTGACTGATGGATGTTTGTTTAACTCAAATGTCAGATGTCTTAAAATGGACATGCTACAAGATAAAGTGTAGCTTATTGGAGTGTAACTCATGATCTGGTATAAATATACACACCAATCAGCCATAATAGTATGACCACTGACAGGTAAAGTGAATAACACTGATTATCTTGTGATCATGGCACCTGCCAGAGGGTGGGATATGTTGAGCAACAAGTGAACATTCTGTCCTCAAAGATGATGTGTTAGAAGCAGAAAAATGGGCAAGTGGAAGGATCTGAGCGACGTTGACAAGGACCAAATTGTGATGGCTAGATGACTGGGTCAGAGCATCTTCACAACTGCAGCCCTTGTGTGGTGTTGCCGGTCTGCAGTGGTCAGTACCTATCTTAAGTGGCCCATGGAAGGAAAAGCGGTGAAAAAGCGACTGGGTAATGGGAGGCTGAGGCTCATTGATGCATGTGAGCAAAGGATGGCCTCTGTGGTCCAATCAAATAGATCTCCTGAAGCTCAGATTGCTGAAAAAGGGTATGCTGGTACTGATAGAAAGGTGTCAGAACAGACAGTCCATCACAGTTTGTTGCGTATGGGGCTGTGTAGCCGCAGACCAGTCAAGGTTCCCATGCAGACCCCTGTCCACTGCCGAAATAACCTACAATGGGCACGTGAGCATCAGAACTGGACCATGGAGCAATGGAAGAAGGCGGCCTGGTCTGATGAATCACGTTTCCTTAATGATCACGGGGATGGCAGGGTGTGTGTGCGATGCTTACCTGGAGAACAAATGGCACCAGGATGCACTATGGGAAGGAGGCAAGTCGGCGGGGGCAGTGTGATGCTTTGGGCAATGTTCTGCTGGGAAACTTTGGGTCCTGCCAGTCATGTGGATTTTCCTTTGACACGTACCACCTACCTGAGCATTGTTGCATGCCATATGCACCCTTTCATGGCAAGGGTATTCCCTGATGGCACTGGCCTGTTTCAGCAGGTTAACGTGCCCGGCCACAAAGCAAAAAAGGTTCAGGAATGGTTTGAGGAACACAACAACAAGTTCCAGGTGTTGACCTGGCCTCCAAATTCCCCAGAGCTCATTCCAATCAAGAATCTGTGGGATGTGCTGGACAAACAGTTCCAATCTATAGAGGCCCCACCTCATAACTTAGAGGACTTTAAGGATCTGCTGCTAATGTCTTGATGCCAGATACCACAGCACCCCTTCAAAGGTCTAGTGGAGGGGTGTGACCTAATTAATCTGGGTAATGAATTTAGTAAATTAAGATTGGAATGTGAGACCCATTTTAAATTGACACATTTGTCACAGCCCTTTTCAAATTATTTACATTCCTAAGCACAGTGCTTGAGTAAAAAGTATCCAATAACTGACATTTATTTGAAATATTTTTTATTTATATTTAAAGTTATCCAAATAGTTCTTAACCAGAGTATTGGCACTGTATTATATATAGAGAGTTTGGGTCACTCTAATAGCAGTGAAAAACATTTGACATATCAGTTCATTAAGGTAAATACAATTCCATATATTTTCATGATGTTAAACCAATGATCAGCTTAAAGATGATATGTTCTGGGTCTTTAATCATTCATGCCTATCATATTTAGATCTTCATTACTGACATTTTCTCCCACTCTCTCTTTCCATACTCAATTGCCTCTTCCCTCACCACCTCCTTGCTTCGGTCTTCTTCCTTCAGAGTACTTGGTGTGGGTTGGTCTAGGGCTGGAATTGTGGAATGGGGAGGAAGAGGGATATCCTCTTTCTTCGTTGTCAATTTGGCTAGATCTCGGGCAGAACAGGTGGGTGTTAGGGTGGGGTAGGTGTGGTGGAAGGATTCATAGTCCACTTTGTAGAAGCCCTCCTCCAGGGAGAGCACTGGGGTGAAGCGCTCACCCCAAAGAATCTCAGAGTTTAAGTAGGAGCTGCGGGCCTGGCATGTCATTCCTGGGGGTTATAGACATTAGTTAGTATTTCTAAATGGTCTACAAATAGGCAAATCTGCACTGACTGGCTAAAAGAAGCTTTTAATTTGACATGTCAAATTTTCTCAAGGATGTCCATATTTATGGAGGATCAAACAGGGTCAAAATTAGAAATGAATGAATGAATAAATGTATCAATAAATACATTTATATATAACATACAATAATAAATTCATTAATCAATGTTATTCCCCTATTCATTTAATTCATTTTTCTATAGGCTAAATGGCATACATTTGCACTGGTCAAAGAATCCCCTCATAAATATTAACCATCCATCACACAACCTTGGGTATGGTCTTATTCTAAAGGGGAGATCTAAAAGTGTGCTCCGTGATTTCAATGGTGGGATTTGGATGTTCCAACAAATATGAATCTATATATTTAACCTTGCCTTTTTCTGCAGTTTGGCTGAGGTCTCATCATAGTTTTTAACTGAAGTCATGCCTTCCAATTAAGTTGGTTGTTTTAAAAGTGTTTATGTTATGTTGTTAAGTGTATACACTTAAATCTAACAGAATTTTGCACAATAAGGCACTGTCATCTTTTTATGCTGCAGGGCATTCATTTTATTCTTATACTAATTCACTGTTATTCAAACAGTGTCTATGGCCATGTTATCCAGATTTCATTTAGTTTTGATTTGCCACTTTATGTTCAAAGCTTGTCAATTCAGAAGAAGATTAATGCAGTTTATTCAATACATTATTCTGTTCACTGCAGGACTTATGTTTGTTGGAAAATGTCAGCATTTTTCCCATATCAGGCTGAAAGCTAAAATATTTAGTTTGAGGTCGAAAGTAATTGCATAATTAATGAAAAATCTCTGCCTTCCAATATTATAGTTGGTAATGTCATCTCAGCCAAAGACGAGCTACTCTATGCCTAATGAAAAAGTATGTTTATGTTTGCAAGGACAAACTAGTTAGTAAACAAGTTATCACCCACACTTCACACTGAGATGAATAACTGGATGTCATATCATGTATAGAAAAAGATGAAGGCATTCCTCTATAAACTAACATGGTCACATTTATTATACATTACTTTACTGGATAAAATCCTATTCTCAAGATATTCAGATTGCATCTTAGACTGATGCAGATATTATATAGTATTTAGAATTCAATTATTAAATAACAAAATTGCCAGATAGTAATGAGCAATGATAAAAGTACTTTTCTGACCAGTGCAAATATATGCCAGTTAGCATGTATCTTTTTTTTCTTTCCAAGTAAATATGCTACAAAAACAATACGTCTTTGCGGGTCTCTCACAGGGTTCTGATGGGTATAACAAGTTGATTTCAACACCAGTGCATGAGTCCAAACCGAGATTCGTTTTGGGAAAATCAAGGCAAAGCCAGTTTACTTGTCAAGTACATTTCATACACAAAGGCAATTCTAACCTTAAACACATGAACAACAAAAATAAGAGATTAAAAATGCAGAATAAAGTGAAAGGAATAAATAAGGTTGTGATACACTATTTATCATTTTGGTATGTTTGTGCTATATTCCTCATTATCTTATTTTATATTATCTGTTAATATTATTAGAAATGTGGTTGTTGTTACTAAGGCTATTGTGATTGTTGTTTTCCATAATGATGTTCTTATTACGAATGAAGCATTACCATATTTTGTGACGTTGGCTTATACAGTCTCCAACCAGACATGAGTTTGATCGTAAGGATACGACAAAGATAAAATTGATAAATGCTGCTCTGTTGATGAAATGATCATACAATAATTTTGAGATTAAATTTGATTGTATGCACGTTTCATGAATGAGGGCCTATGATACAACGTCTCAAAAACATCCTAAAAATGTCATGGGAGATGTCCCCAAGACCTACTGGGAATAAGACAAAAAGTACAAGGCACTCTAGGGGAGACATTGTTGATATCCTAGGGCTGTCATTACAAGTCAAAAGAACATACCTGTCGCTTCCACCATTCCCTCCAGGATGACCACAATCTCAAAGTCCTCTCTCTCCAGTTGTTCCTGTGAGATCTCCCAGAAGGGACTCCGCTTATTAAACTCATGACAGATGATGAGTGGTGACACCAGGAAGAGCCTGTCATCCCCCGTATCAAAGCCCACGTTGAGATCATTCTGGTTGAGGGGCATAAACTCCCCTTCCTTTGTCTGCTTGGAGTAAATAAGCTTGGCCCGGATAGAGGCCTCAACGATGTGTGAGTTTCTCAGGTCTCCAACCCTGAACATCAGACACAGCTTGCTGTACCTCATAGAGATCACAGCCTTCTGGGAGAACATGAGTGTCTCAGCTCGCTTCTTGGGCTGGGAGATCTTGACAAACATGCATCCCACCATGAAGGCATTGACAATGGAGCCCAGGATGGTCTGGACTAACAGCAGGATTATTCCCTCTGGACATTTATCAGTGATAACTCGGTAGCCGTAGCCAATGGTGGTTTCCGTTTCGATAGAGAAGAGGAAGGCAGATACAAAGCCACTGAGGTTGTTGACGCAAGGGATCCAGTCTCTATCATGGGTGTGGTCTAGGTCTCCTCGAACATAGGCAATGAGCCACCAGATAAGGCCAAATACCACCCAGGTGATGGTGTAGACCAGGGTGAACACTAGCAGGTTTAAGTGCCACTTCAGGTCTACCAAGGTAGTAAAAATGTCAGTCATGTAGCGATATTTTTCTCGCACATTGCCGTGATGCACATTGCACTTGCCGTCTTTCTCCACATAGCGCTGCAGCTGTTTCCTCGGGGTGCCTCCTGAACCTCTACCATGCTCACTCTGCCTGGCCTCCAACACCATGGTTTAGTTTGTGGGCACCTGTGTTGTTGACATTCGAGGTGTGCAAAGAAGAGAAAGGGGTGAAAAGGATGGAGAAAAATTGAGTAATTTAAGAAAATAGGTTATCACTACTTGTCATCACTACTTAACACTTCCAGTACCTTGTTTTTAGGGTTATTCCATCTTGGTTTTGAAAGGTTTTGGCCCTGTTTCTCCAAATCCTTACCTAAATACCCTTTGAAGCAATTGATAGTCTCAAAAAATCTGCTTCCTAGCAGGAAAGGAGTGCACATTGGACTTATACATAGAAAATGTATTAGTCCACTGTGTGACAAATATAGAACATTTCATATCAATGTTAAATGTTTATACAGTGAAGGAAAAGGTATTTGATCCCCTACTGATTTTGTACATTTGTCCACTGACAAAGAAATTATCAATATATCATTTTAATGGTAGGTTTATTTGAACAGTGAGAGACAGAATAAAACCATAAGCGCTATGTTTGGAGAGTCCTATAGTGAACAGAATACCCTCCCCACTGCAAAGCGGGGTGGTGGCTCTCTGATGGTTTGGGGGTCTGTGAGCTCGAAAAGCACAGAGAATCTTGTGACAATTGATGGCAAGATTAATTCTGCATTCTTCTGCATGAATGAGACATGTGTTTTGCCTGCTCACTCGTGTTTTATTTACAAATGGTGCATATATTAGCTAGGGTATGCAAACTTTTGATCACAACTGTAAGGTGAAATATTTCAAGCCTTTTTTGTTCCAATCTTGATCATTACGGCTTACAGCTCATGGAAATAAAAAATCCAGCATCTCAAAATATTAGAATAAAAAATTTGCAATACAGAAATGTTGACCTGAGGAGAGCTCTAATCAGTTAATTAACTCACTGAGCCTTCAGTACACACAGCCACAATCCCAGGGAAGACTGTTGACTTGACAGTAGTCCAGAAAACACTCACTGACACTTTCCACAAGGAGGGCAAGCCACAGAAGGTTATTTCTGATAGGTCTGGCTGTTTACAGAGGGTTGTATCAAAGTACGTGCATGGAAAGTTGACTGGGAGGGAAAGGTGTGGTAGGAAAAGGTGCCCAAGCAACAGGGATGACTGCAGCCTTGAGAGGATTGTCAAGCAACGCTGATTCAAGAACTTCGGGGAACTTCACAAGGAGTGTACTGACGCTGGAGCCATTGCATCATGAGCCACCATGCACAGACGTGTCCAGGAAATGGGCTACAAGGGTTGCATTCCTAATGTCAAGCGTCTCCTGAAACAGAGACAACGTCAGAAGCATCTTACCTGGGCAAAGGAGAAAAAGAACTGGACACTTGATCAGTCCTTTCTTCACATGAAAGTATTTTTTGCATTTCATTTGGAAATAAATGTCTCATAGTCTCAATGAAGAGCCAAAGTGCCAAAGTGATTGGCCAGTCAACTCGCCTGACCTAAAGCCCATGGGTTATTGTCAAGAGGAAAATGAGATACACTAGAGCGAACAACAAAGATGAGCTGAAGACCGCTATCAAAGCAACTTAGGTTTCCTTAAAAGTAGTGCCACAGGCTGATTGCCTCCCTGCCACACTGCATTGATTCAGTAATATTTGCAAAAGAAGTCCCGGCTTTATGTGTAATGAATCTAGAAAACATGAAGGTGTCACTTTTTTATTTGAGTTATGAAAAAATATATACTACTGTTCCAAAGTTTTAGACCACCCCCATTTTCCCAGTTTTTATTGATATTTAAGCAGTTCAAGTCCATTGATTAACCTGAAATGCTATAAAGATAAACAGTAAACTGCAAAAGGTTCTAACAAAACACGTTACTAGGGTACTGAAAGTGATGGCTTAAAAACGTACAGCTGTTCTGCAGCAATGGAAGTAAACTAAGACTTGAAAGTTCATGCCAACAATTCCTACACATGTCCCAAATTTGGTTGTTTACTTGAAAATTCTCTATATAAAAGCAGTGTTGGAACAGACTGTGTTACTACACCAACTTAAGCATTATTTGGACCATGCTGTACTGCATTAAGTAGTGAATTACTATAATAATGGCAAAGAAAAGGCAATTAACAAAGGAAGACAGACCATTATAACTGTCAGAGAAATTGCAAAAAGATGTCAGTGAGTACATTATACTAAATCATCAAAACGCACTTGAAAACCGGAGGAAACTGACAGGGATAACCAACGCCACAACAGAATCAGAAGTCAAGTTCCTGAGAGTCAACATCTTGTGTCATAGGTGGCACAAAGGACAACAGCTTCAAGCACAGCATAACACTGGTTGAAGAAAGAAAGTCTAAATTTTAACTGTGAAAGAAGTCTTCAAGCTGCAGTTTTGACCACTAAAGTGACAGTAAGAAAACCTCATCTCATTTCATCTGGGTTCTATATTTTAGCTCAAAATGATGAGTATGTAATGGCTTCATTGAAAAGTAATTCTTCATTATTAAATGACCTGCCCAATACTGACAGCCACAGACAGGAAGACACCTGTCCAGGACTGAGAAAAACTGATTATGCTTGAACTTACACTCCTTGTTAAGTTATCTGGCCAAAGAGAACTAATGTTGGTTGAGATAGTTAGTAGAGCGGGACTAAATACAATGAGACATTCAGAATTTAATAAGATTGAGTGATATACTGTATTAACCTCCTTTGATTGAGCAACACAGCTTACTTTCTCATCTACAACTGTAGTTCCTGTAATAGTTCTGTTCCAGATTGACATCTGTTCAAAATGAAATTGTCTGATAAAAGGAATTTAACTACTTATTTACCAATGACCCCAGGATTGTAGGGATGACAATTAAGAGAAAATAGAGCAATATTTATCAGAGATTTTTCCAACCTTTAAGGATAACCCCTGTAAATTAATGCTAGTTTAAATGCAGTGCTCAAAATTAAACTTAAAACACACATCAGGTCTCGATAAACAAAATATATTAATGATCAGAATCTTTACTGTACATTGCGCAATTCGTTGGCAACAAAATGACATAACGGGGTCAATGGAAACCAAAATCACCAACCGATTGAGGGTTGGATTCAAACACCCTCAATCCAACTTTTTATCACAGCAACTCAAAATGTGACTCAGTAGTGTGTTTGAATGTCCCTGTATACACTCCGAACAAGGACTGGGCATGCTCCTGAAAAGACAGCAGATGGTGTCTTGGGGATCTCCTCCCAGAACTGGATCAGGGCATCAGTGAGCTCCTGGACAGTCTGTGGTGCTACTTGGTGGCATCGGATGCACTGATACATAACATCCCAGAGGTTCTCCATTGGATTCAGGTCTGGGGAATATGAGAGCTAGTCAATGGCATCAATGCTTTTGTCATCAAGGAACTGCCTACTCTGACCACATGAGGCTGAGCATTGTCCTGCATCAGGAGGAACCCATGGCCCACTGCTCCAGAGTAAGGTGTGACGATGGGTCTGCGGATTTCATCCCGGTACATAACAGCTGTGTACATAACAGCTGTGCAGGATGTGCCATCCTGAAGGAGCTGGGCTGCCTGTGCGACCTAAAAGGGCTGCAGGTACCACTTCATGCTAACAGTAGTAACAAGGACACTGGCAAAATGCAAAACTAGGGAAAAATCGGTCAGGAAAGCGGTGAGAGCAACAGTCTGTGCCCACCACCTGCAAAATCATTCCCTTTTTGGGGCTTGTCTTGTTGTTGCCTCTGCCTCTCCAGTGCACCTGTTGTCACATTCATTTGCACCATAACACGTGACAGTGATTCACAATCGTTTATGCTTCCTAACTGGACAGATTGATATCCCTGAAGTATATTTATTATTCAACAGGTTTCTGATCAGTATATTAGTTAGCATTTTGAAGTCATGAAATGTCCTACAACACACTCATGTACTAAAAATGTGCACTGCTTAACAATCACAAATGGACACTATGAACTATGGCCTCTTCATTACTGGATCACCCTATTACATTCTGACATTATTACTTATTTAGAACAAAAAATTGTGAAAAGGAGCAAAGAAAAGCGCAACAGAGACTTCTGATCAGGTAACAGATTAAACAGGTTATAAAACATGAAATGAAAGTGCATCAAGAAATCAGGACATGAAAATCTTCCAAAAATAGGCTTACATGATAACACAATCAAAAATATGAGTAGAGATTAAAACCAAAGCGTTAGTCTCTGTTAAACATGGAAGCAGAGCTGATATAGATCACATTATTCCCAAATTTAAAAACAAAGGTAATCCCTATTTAGCACGTTGATGTCAATATCATGCTGCAGAGTTAATATCTCATTATGTTATGCAAATGAAGAAACTAAAGCGTTACCCCAATAGACCCCAAACAACAGCCGGCACGAATCTAGTTCAGTTGCTTAATACCCATGTTATAATTGGTTTTCAATCACATTGTCTAGCCTACTATATACGTTATACACAGCATTGTCTTGTTTATTGTTATAACAGACATTGTTAATGAACTATTAAAATTAAAGAATCTCAACTGCTGTAGTAGTTTGATGCATTTGGAAGACTGCTAACCGATACCTGTAATTTCCAAGACCGCCTTCATCCAAAAAGCGTCGCCTACCGCGTGCACAGACAGTGTACGTCCAGAAATGTGTACATTTCTGTAACTTGACCAAAAACTGAAATATTTTCCAAATCGTTGATTTCCTGAAGATATTATAGTTAAACAAATATCACCTGGTTAAATTGGCTCGGTGGTTATCCATGTATGAGCCAATGCATCCTTTGTGTGCGTTGTTCTTACCTTCTCGCAAGAGTTTCAGACTGCGGTCAACCTGGCGGACTGGACGACTTAGAAATACTCCGTCAAACAAGCCGCCCGGAAAAATTGTATGCGAGGCTGTATTAGAATATTCGTGAAATCACGCTGAAACGCAGTCTGAGTAGCAAGACATACGTCTGTCAGTTGAATATTTAATGTTTCAAGAAACATTAATGCATTAAACATGTTTGAAAATACTGTAGTAAGAACTTGTTTTAGTGTTTATACATCCGATCCGGACTTCTTTTGGGAGGAAATATTTTTTGAGGATCTATTGCATTACATTTATTTTATGCTAAACCAAACACATTATTATTATTCAATAATTGCACAGAATTGGTGTTCAGTCAGTTTTCCTCTATATAGACAACACATATAGACGTATCACTTGAGAAATTAACATTTAAATATATAATGAACCTCCATGGAGATGTTAATGTGTAACGGTCCCAGCCTGCTGGAGCCGTCCCGTTTCATGTTTTCTGTATGTCCGTGATTTGTCATGTCCTTGTTTGGTCTTTCCTGTTCTTGTTTCAGTTAATCAGTTTATTCCTTTCACCTGTGTTTTGCCCCCACCTGTTTCTGTTCTCCTGTGTTTGGCCCTTTTCTCCTTGTCCGGGTCGGTCATTATTTGCTGTCGTATGTTCCGTGTTGGCTATTTTGATGTTTATATTAATACCTAGTTTTCAGCTTGTTCTGTTTTTGTAGTGCACTGCACTCTGTTTTGTTTTACTGTCTTCTATATATTTAACGTTTTTCCCTGGACCCCTGCGCTTGCCTCCATCTCCTTGGAGTCCCTCTCGCGCTCCATGACATAATGCTGCTAATCTTACAGTAAACATTGGCATAATACCTACAATTAGTTAACAATTCCACTTGATTTAAGGTAAGTCCCTTCTATATGTACACCACAAATACAATGTTTACTGTAGCATTTTAGAGCAATTCACATTGTTAGGTCTCTATGGAGACATGCATGCCATCACACTTAACAATTTTTACTGTAGTATTCTTGGGATCTTTGCATTAAATGTACAGTGCACCACTAAGGAGAGGTGTATGCTGTAACACTTAAACTCATTCTCTTGACTTAAGGTAACTCATTATGGGAATTGGGGCCGTAACATAGTTAATTGTGACAGCATCCACAAAATGCTAATAAAAACAGAATGCAATGGTGGACAAATAAGGTATCCCTATATTTAATTGAAATTAGTACAAAGACAACATATCAAATGTTCAAATATCAAATTGTATTTTTGGGGGGAAAATGCATGCCCATTTAGAATTTGATGACACAACACGCTTCAAAAAAGTGGGGACAGAGGCATATTTACCACTGTGTTGCATCACCTCCTTTTAACAATACTTGCTAAGCATTTGGGAACTGAGGATACCAATTGCTTTCATTTTGAAAATGAAATGTATTCCCACTCTTGCATGATATAAGATATCAGATTTCGTTATACATGCAGAATGTAATTTGGCATTGTCTTGCTGAAATAAGCAAGGCCTTCCCTGAAGACGTTATCTGGGTGGCAGCATATGTTGCTCCAAAATCTGTCTATATTGTTCAGCATTAATGGTGCTTTCACAGATGTGCAAGTCACTCATGCCATGTGGATGCAGGAATTTACTGTGTTCACAGCCAATATTTTTCAGAAGTGTTCCTGGACCATTCAATGACTTCCATTAGAGAATCATGGGGTGCCGCCTTAGGGCCCGAAAATCACAGCTATCCAATATTGTTTTCCAGCCTTGTCATGTGCATAGAGATTTCTCCATGTTCACTGAATCTTTTAATGACATTATGCACCATTAATGAAATCCACAAACTCTGCAATTTTACATTAAGAAACAATATTCTTAAATGGTTGCACTATTGGCCTGATAAGACTATCACAGAGTGATGAACTAAATTATCTTTTAATACCAATCATGTTACTGCTGTGGCCTCTTGCCAAGTTACCTAATTAGTTGTGGTATTCTACCAAGTTTAGTTTTTTAGCATTTCACAACTTTTCCAGTCTTGTTGCTTCTGTCCCAACCTTTTTTAAATGAGTTGCTGGTATCAAATTCAAAGTGGGCATATATTTTTCAAGAAATAAAATGTCCACTTAAACATATGATGTTGTCTTTGTACTGTTTTCTATTAAAATTAGTGTGTAAATTATTTGCATATCATTGCATTCTGTTTTTATTTACATTTTACTCAGCGTCCCAAGCTTTTTGGAAATGTGGCTGTATAAGTTGCAACACCGTTACTTTCATTGTACAGTCTCTGTCGGACACTAGATTTACTGTTAGTAAGCAACAAGACCATAATTGGCCTGGATTAATTAATTCTAGCACTATATTCTTTTAAATATGAATAAATGAATATATCTACAAGAACATTAATAATCATGTAATCCTAACTGTGGAGCAATTAGTATACGTCAGTGACGCTGACGGGGGGGACAAACGTGAATGTTGTCCTGGGCCCATGCCTGTGTGTGGGTCCATTTGTTTGTCTTAAATAAAATGATTAATTTGTCAGTCAATAATATTATTCAATATTATATCGAAGGTAAACTGTTATTAAAACAGAAGAATTGCATTGATGAAGGGATTCATGTTTTTTACACTTTGTTGTTTTTTGTATACAGAATTAAGAAAACCATTTTTCTGTACCAACCGCCAATCAATGATACCCTAACACCTTCAGCCAATCAGGGTGCTCTCCGAAACACCAGCCTCAACATCACTTCTTTAAAGCTGCACTAGATAGGATTTATTCAGTAAAGAAAAAAAGTGCCAGTGGAACGTCATCATATCATTTTTGGAACACGCCGCTACTTCCCAGCCCATCCCCTTCTGTGAGGCAGGCTTTCTGTCACGTCTTGGCAATGCCCCTAGCCATCTCTGCACTGGGCTGGGGCCATAGTCATGACCAGACAAAAGAAGGCACCTCTATTTAATTTTGGTCTCCCCAATTGGAGGCATGTGTTGATCGTTGCCTCCAATTGGGGAACCCCATTTATGTTGAATGTTTGGCCACACCCGATGTGGATCATTTTGGTTTTGGGTAATGTTGTTGCTAAACTCGATGTCACCAATAGCTGCTATTGTTTTATTTTTTTACTGTGACAGTTCCTACATGTCTTATTTGGTGAATGCGCATTTTACCAGGATTATATAATATATAACATAAATATGCCGTAAGGAGAGAAGTTGGCTTACTGTAATGGCAGCTAGAGACCTGGGGCCTCATTTATAAACGTTGCGTACGCACAAAAGAAGGCGTACGCCGCTCTCTACGCAATAGTTGGTATTTATAAAAAGCAAACTTGACGGTAAAATGTGCGGTCCTTCACGCAAGCTCTGACCCAGGCGTACGCACAAAAACGGGTGAAATGAGAAATGGCGACACCGTCGGCAGTTGGAAAAAACACG
>JACXGJ010008204.1:0-27954 GCA_016801105.1 Esox niger | reverse complement strand
TTCTCATTCTCCTTCTCTCTCACCCTCACACTCTCTCCTGTGTCTCCTTTCTCTTCCTCATTCTATCCCTCTAACTCCTCTTTCTGTCAGTGCCTCCCGCTCTTTCTTATTTCTCCCTCTCTCTCTCCCTCTGTCTCTCATTATTTTATGTCTAAATTGAGGTGTAGTAGTTGTTTAGAATACCACAACAAAATCTCAAATAACTCCAATTAAAACCTTAAGGGTAAGGTTTGGGAATACAGAAAAGCCCAGCAAATGGTGTAATGAGCTGTTGTTTATAACAAAGTAACTTGTCATATCCTGATCACACAGTGTTAACCACATGCTACTCAGGACGTTGGACACCCCTCTGCCAAGACAAGGCTTTTGCTCCGGGCCATCACTCAACCACGCTATTTTCAGAGCAGACAGAACAGTATCCCTCAGTTCTGCCCACAGGAATCAATAAGCATGCAGCAAATAGTAACCCGAGCCCTTTTAGTCACGGTAATGGGATGAAGGTAGGAGAGAAAAAGCAGGTGGAATCAGAGTGCCTTGCCCCCCGACCCGCCGCGTCTGCCTATCATTCAGAGAAGACATTCAGCATGATTCAAGCAGCTCATCCCACTGTGATGGATGGTTAATAGAAGCTAATGGAACGGGGGTCTAATGGGTATGGTTGTTTTATATAACGAATGCTGGTGCACAGACACAGCGACAGACACATACCTTCAGCTCCGGCTCTGTACTGATTTCGTGCGGTGCTTTCGCGGGTAATCCCGTGGCTTGATGCCGAGAGCTAAAATGTATCCTCCCAGTCAACCCGGTGTGGCCCAGATTAGGAAGTGAATTTCCTAATCACTTGCCTCTTTTAACCTCTTCCTTTCAAACTTTAGACTTCCGCACCCCTCGATCATGTGTTGTGGGTGCAAGGGGGGCGTTCGGGTGGTGGGGGGTTCTGTTGACGCTGTGGGGATTATGTTAATTGATTAATTTGCTGTCAATTAGTGGAGCCCTTCATCCTCAAGGCTCTCCACGGAGGGTAGCGTGGGGCAAGGTCACGCCGGCCCACGGAGATCAGCACTATCAGGCGCGCCGCTGCTCGCACATTCACACTATGTAATTGGATTTAGAAAAAATCGTGGACCGATTTGGTTATTATTTAGCCACCGCTGAGATCATTAATGGCCAAAGCGCTATTGATGTCCATCGGTGACAAACAAAAACAACGAGATCTGTCTCAATATGTTCTTTTTACCCGCCCGGGGTCAAGAGGGAGGCCTTGTTCTCATAAAGCCACCGTCACCCCGCCTCCCAGCTCAGGTCAAAGCTCAAACTTCCTCCTCCATCCAGAGAGCCTGTTCCCTCATCAATCATTTGCTGGCTGGCTGATCACTACAGCGGATGGTGGTTTACTACCGCAGCCTGATGTCTGTGTGTTCTCCTTTTGTCGCATTCGTCATTGTATCGATGGAAAGTCGTCATATATGTCATTGTTGCGTTCTTTGCGCAGATTTGCTATTCATTCTGAACAGAGGGGTCTAGCTTAGCGCTGAAAAGAAATGCAGTGCAGCCAATGTTGAGGGTTCACCTCTGAGTTCATTTGTCAGTGCTGGCACCAGTTGTAGCAACCTAATGCACTGAATATCTTTAGAAGTACAGGATGTGTCTGTGGAAGTACAGCCAGTACTTATTCTAGAGGTCTAAAAGGCACATTGTGTTTATGAACGGGTTTATTAATGAAGACTTCCATTCTGAAGATGCCTCACATTAGTTTTCACCAGCCTGAAATACTTTTGTCTATAGAGAATAGCTAGATCCTGAATAAATCTATTGTTTGGTAAAACAAAAAAAGAAAAGAAAAATTGTGGCAGCCTTTGCTCTAGTGCTGCTGAGATTCTTAAATCCACATGGAGACGACTTCCTGTTTCTCATGCTTTTTTGGTGATGTCATAAATTCTTGTGCAAGCCAGGCCTCTCTCACTGAGTCTTTTATAACAGGCTGTTTCTGTCTGGTATGTAACACAGCACAAGTAACAATGTCTCTCTTTTGCTTCCCCTCGTAGGTATGGCAAAATTGTGTCAACCAAGGCAATCCTGGACAAGACAACAAACAAATGTAAAGGTGAGTATAGCTCCCCTGTTTTACAAATACTTTTCAACATGTTACATTCACAAAAATAAGTAAAGAAAACATGAAATATCTAAAATATCTATTTTCCAATGAATGTATGTAATCCGTGTATTTCAAAATGTATGTCATACCTTGAAATATATTTTTAAAAAATAGTTATTTGTCAAAATGTATTTTATGTTGTTTTAATTCTGTGGGTTTATTCTGGGAAAAGATAGAATAGTTTTGTATTTTCCAAATATGCACACAAATCAAGAAGTCATGCTCATGTAAACAGTCCCCGGGCTTAAAGCAATAAAAACCATCACATGCGTCTTCCCTGTGAGGATACTGTATTTAGGAATCACAATGACTCATTGTAAGTCAAAATAGGCGTGCAAAGGCTTTGGAGATTTGATATGATGACTCAGAGGACTGAGTATAATCCACATAATTCTATTTTACTAAAGACAATGGCCATGCTAAAGAATGAAGAAGGAGTCTCTTGACTCACACAGTGGGTTTAGCGACACAGCACTCTCACAGTGCCCTGGCTCGGCCTTGTGAAAGTCATTCAGTCATCCGGCAGGTATTTGTTTCAGAGGGGCGGGGCTAGTTGGGAAACAGACAGCCAGGCTGCTACCTACCTTGTGTTATTTTAGTCCTGGCTGTCTGTCACCGTGCGGTGCACAATTGGTGGATCCCTACAGGAAGCCCCTCCCTCCAGCGTGTGACTCACAGTCTAGGCTCTAGCGGCAGCCCGAAGTCCGACGCCTTGCCTGGATTGCTGAGGGGCACACTGACACTGCAGCCTTGTCGGCTTGCACCAAAGATGGGCTGAGGGGAAAGAGCTTGGTCACTCTCCGGTTGGATTATTGTGTGCAAACTACTCTCAGATGGACCCCAGCAGATTTTGTTTTATTTGTATTATTGAAAGCACGAGCAGAAAAACTGTTACAAAAATAGATTGCGTGTGTATTGGGTGTGTTTTTTGTTTCATGAAGGAAATACTTTGACGTAATAGAAAAACCAATGGGTGATATTTTACTGCAGCAATGGACACAGTAAGAGAGGAGAGGCTGCAATGTCTATGAAATACCTAGTAAATTATCGCTCTGCATGTATCAAATTATCTCTAAATGTAGGGTTGTTGTCAATCGGCTGAGCAATATTTTTTTATTACAGTACATTTCTTGCACTGTAACAAGTTAGTTGTTCTTGGGACTTGGGTAATCTATTCAGAGACACTGATACTCCCAGGAGTCTGGCATAAATGTAGTTCCCAGGTCACCCAAAAGGATCTCTAAGACTCTAGATGAATGTGTTGCAACACAGAGAAAAGTGGGGGAATAGTGTGCCCTCAGCAATATGACATTTGTCATAAAGGGGAGATGCCACAGGGAAGATGCCATGCAATTCAGGTCCCAAACAATGCAATCCGCGCAAGATCTTGAATTTCAATAGTCATGAGCCAACCAAACAAGCACTCCAAACCATCCTCCAAGGAATTCACCCAGTCCGCCCGATAGCATTGTTTAATAAAAGGTCAACCGATTAAAATTCCCCACACAAATGAGGCACAAGCCTGCCTGAACTACCATGCTCTCCTCCACACGGCATTCATTTGATTTACTCTTCATGTCCCTAAAAAATAAAAACAAATATCTTAATGATCAGAATAAACGTTTTGCTGTTTATCGTCAAAGATGACAGTAGATACGCCCCTTAGATTCCACATTTAGGTTATTGTGGTTTCTGTGGGCCCGTTAGGTAGTTCGGGGGTTAAAAGTACCAGCACCACTCAGCTTCTTGAACATAGTGCACAACACCAGAGAATAGGATGCCATTTAAGTCAAATATATCACCTATGATACTAATAGAAAACCAGGCTTGGACAAAGCTGAATAGTAAATTAGGCAGAATGGTTAGGCATTGGGATCTGTTCACTGTTACACATACAGTGAACTGACAAGTGACTTGACTGTCGAGTGTTTCATCCCTCAGGTTACGGCTTTGTGGACTTTGACAGCCCCGCTGCAGCTCAGAAAGCCGTCCTGGCCTTGAAGAATAGTGGGGTCCAAGCCCAGATGGCTAAGGTGAGGGTATGCCTTCAGTCTATTCATATTCTTGCACTCTAACACCTGACGGTAAACATTCTCAAGTGGATTTGGATAGTCAGTTTGTAGGCCTCATAAGCCTTCTCCCTACAGCACTTCGTAGAGGGACAGCCATCTCCCTGCCTCTGGAAGCATGTCTAGTCTCCAGTTTGTCTGAAATTCCCCTGGGACTCTGCGGTCACTGTGTTGAAACATAGTCCCACACAAGCATGGCTGTTGAACTATATTCTTAAGCATAATTTATACTTCCATTTGAAAGTGGGTTCATGTTTACAATTTGTGTACATTTGGTTCATTTTGGGCCTAAACAGGGGGATTTTAGCACAAATTATTTTCTGTCTTCTGTTTTACTTAAGTTTGCATACTGCGATTGGTCAGGCTATTGCAGATCTCCCTTTGTCCCATCGTAATATTTCCACCTCACACCTCCCCATTATTTCAAGGCAATATTTCCACCCCCCATTTCTCAGAGCGTAAATAAGCTAGCATACCACGTTAGCGCAAGACAAATAGTTAAATCCCGATTCTACTCAGTATTAAAATAGTCCCAAAACAATCCCAGTCTTCTGAAACATTTTATAAATGAAACCCTTCTAAAAGTACATTTTGTGGGTTTTACGAATAATTGAGTTCATTAATAATTTTGTGCATCTACTTAAAAATGTATGTATATTTGTATTTCTAACAGTTGATCTCCATTAAATTCATACACATAGCATCCTTTTGTTTTTATTTACACATAGGAAACATCTTATGTATCACATTTCTCAGTTGTCTGAGCGACCTAGTATTCTGTTTGTTATATTCTCTGTCATTTTTTTCTTTCATGCATGGCACTCTCCGTTGACTAGCTTTTGCAGAGAATGTTCCCCCTCTCATCAGAAGAGAACGTTGTCCTAACAAACTGCACCGCCTCTATGGGGAGATTAAACTCATCACAACTCCAAAATAGCTTTCAGTTGGGGCTCCCTAATGGCGCAGTTTTAAAGTCATCGACTTCTCGCACAACCACATCACTGCAGGCAGGAGTTCAAATCTCGTCCGAAGTTCCTCGCATGAGGAGGTGCATATTGGCATATTGGCCAACCCAGTTCTACCCCTCTACACCTTAAAAACACATCAAAATGAATGCATTTGGTGCATTTCTAGGTGACAACTGAAGATGAATTACTTCCATCATATTATATATATAATAACTTTGGTAACTTACTTTCTAAGCTCCATGCTCAGTTACAGTAGCTATGCATTCCACTGGGTATTGGACTGCTAAGTCATCCTCTTTCTTACCACCTAAGTTTAACCCATGTCCACTGATGTTCTAACAGCTCCATTGGCCTGCTGTTTTAATCTGTCCTAGTCTTGGCTCATCTTGTGTCACTAGCTAGCTTATTTAGACTACAATAATTGCCAGGGCAACAATTTCACTTAAATAACATTGACATAAAATGAAAATCACATTTTGTAATCACACTAGCAAAGAGAAACCTTGATGTACCAGAAGTATCCTGTAAGTTGCAACACATGCGTGGGCCATGCTTTGGCCATCACGTCTGACCCGAATGGCATATACAGTACAGTGAAATGTTGTTACCTGCTAACTAACTTGGCACTCCCTGTCGAACAAGTGCTGTTGCTGCTAATAGTAGAATTCTTAGGGTCCAGTGTTTTTGTTGCTACTCAACAACAAAATGATTTTTCAACTGATTCTAAAGTGAAATGCCAAATTGTAGAACAGGAAAAACAAGCGAAAAGTATTGTTATTAGAAAAGATTAATGATGACACATAGCATCATCATCAGTTCAGTCTGTTTCAGTCAGTCATCTGATAATAATTAGAAAATGTTAAAAAAAGAATTAACTCACATCCACCCAACTCTAAGTTTGCAAATGTGTACTGAAATCCCAGTAATTACACGCCTTCAGCAGTAATTACACACTTTATTACAATAGAATTCTCTGCCAGCAGCTAAGCTAATATAATTGATATTTTTTATTAGTTGTGAACTCATTCTCCAAACAGGTTTTACATGTTTCAGAGAAACCTGTAGACACAGCAGGTTTTGGGGAATCGTCTGCTGGCATCTTGAAAAAACACTGTTATCAGCGTCTCTCATTGCCTACTCATAGCATCTCTAGTTGCCTACTATAACCACTATTTGTTAGTCTGCTGAGCCCAAAATCCAAGCTGGGGTAGCTTGGTGCAGGTCTCTAAATGGAACATCAAATGGCCAAGAGCTTGAACTAAAGGAGGGCGGTCTGAAGCCTCCAAGGACCAAGTCTAATGAAGCCACTGGTGATGGAGGGGGTTTCCATGTCATGTGGTCCGCTAGAGACTTCTCACAGTAAACTGGATACCTGCAAACTCAATGGCAGTTGTTATGCATTAACAACCAGAACTGATCCACAAATCATGTATCGGGGTGCTGATGATGACAGTGTAATTGCTGAATGTAGGGAAATTGAGCGTTTTGGTTTGAATCGGAGTAGAAAATAACTAATTCATTTAGAAAAGTTGCATCCCTGCCCTCTATTGCCAAATTAAATCCGCCCAAAAATGACTTCAGCTTGAAAGTCTTCATATAGCATTTAATTGGATGTTTTTTGTTTCTCTTGTTACTGTAATCCCAGAGAAAAAACTATTCTACCATTGATCATTTATATCCATTGAGTAGAATGCTATTTTATTCAGCTGTTGTTTGCTAATTATTTCTGTCGGACTGGTATGTCTGGTTTATAAAAGGTGCTAAGCCTTGATGGCGTGTATATGGTCCCCCTAGCTGTCACCTAATTTGTGTCCATTACTGTAAATTGTGGTTATGTTAACGCAGGTGTACCACAGTTTGGCTGGTGTGCCGTTTGGGTGTTGTTGCTGTCACATCTCGTAAGCTTTTCTCTGCCCACAGCACAGGTCAAAGTATGAGGGCAAAGTTAAACTGTCTGAACTCCTACTCATCACTCACTGAGCGCTACTCTTCGGGCACGCAACAGTAATTTTCTCACTCTGCTAAAAAACATTCTGTCCCTGGTCTATATTCACTCCATATATTATTTGCAATGATGCAATGTTTCATTGCAAATAATAGATAACAAACACTGCATCTTCTATTTAGGCTACCATTTGCTTCTGAATTAAGTTTTCTGAGAAAGTCCAATAGCCATGTTTCACCACTGTGTTCTTTAGGCTATCAAACAAGCGACGTTGAAAGCTAAGCAGTTGATCATATAACATTTATTATAAGCATAACTTAGTATAGTTTATTCTATTTTTTGACTCTGCGTTTAAAGCAAAACACACTCCAGTGTATCAGTGCAATCTCTTGGTTGGCAGATAGACCCTGTCCACTTTTCCCACTCTGTTTGCCTGTAACTTGTACGTTGGATGAGAGTGACTGACAGGATTTCATGGGTGGGTCTACAACGAAACAATTTCTCTGACGGGAGAATATTGAAGGACGGCTCATTTTGGCACTAAACGTCGGTGTGCTGTGGGGGATCTGTGCATTTGAGTGAGAGCTTGTGTGTGTGTGTGTGTATGTGTGTGTTTGTGGTGTGCGTGACAGTTCCTTAAGGGATGCTGTCAGCTGAGTGCTCACACTCCTTCTCCTGGGTGAATGGCCCCGACAGGCAGACTGTGGGGTGGAGAGGACAGGCTGCTGAAACACTGCACTGACAACAGGGTGACGTACTGGAGAAGGAATCCTCCCCGGGGACATGTGTCAGCCTCCGCAGGAGCAGAGACCACTCAATGTGTCCTTTCTGAACCAGGCTCAGAGGGCCCTTAGTTTCTCTGTCCCAAACAGCATTTTCCTATTTAGTGCACTACATAGGGAATAGGGAGCCATTTTATACCGTGTGTCCTTTCTGAAGGAGACTGCTTTCATTGGTTGAAATGGGCACGTTTTCGCCCTCTTTACAAACCTTGGCTGCACATCCAGCAAGGATTTTAATGTAAATTGATTTCCAGGTTAAGGATGGCCGGCCTTAATGGCACTTAAGTCCCTTGGCTTTGGGCAGGACCGGTGAAGAATGCTACTTTTCGACAAAGTGCAGGATATTCTTGTCTCATTATTACTAAGATTTGTTTTACATTTGCTCACATAAACATTTTCATAATGAAGTGAAGTGTATAAATTAGCCATTAGTTTCTCATATATTTCTAAAGCATTACTTTGGAATGTTTAAGTGAGGAAGCGTGTTAAAATGTTATTATATTGATGTGTTTCAGTGAAGACAAGGTGGCAAAGATTGATATTAGAAGAGGCATTAGTCACAAGTGTTGTTTTTTTGCGTGTAACCGATCTAGCCTGGTGTGGCATTACTCAGTGAAGTCACAGCAGCATGTATCACTATACAAGGAGGCTAGACTAACCAGCGTTTTCCATCAGCGGAGGATTTGTTTACGTAAAAAATAAAAGAACAAATGACGGCCTGATGATTTTCTGAACGTCCTAATAACTTTCCGATTGAAACCTACAAGCTGAAGTACCGTCCAGAAATACAGCAATATCCATCTGTAATGTAATTAAAAAATAGCGGCCAAAATTTTTAAAAGTTAGCTTCAGTGGTTTATTCATGGCAATGTCCTGAAAGGGTGTCTATCGATTTTGGGTCACGGTGGAAAAAGGTTGCAGAAGTCTGATGTAGAGACACCATAATGGGTCGTTTGTAACCAGCATACAGTGCATGTAGCTAGTTTGACATGTGAGTTTGTGTCAGGTAGATGGATGTCAGAAAGGCCTTAGTAAAACAGTAAATGAGGCCAGGTTGTGGTGGGAGTCAATTGAGCAAAGATTTCACATTGTTGGTCTTCAAAGGGGAAGCAGGGGCTGTAATAACTCTGAACAAGGTCGTTTACATTCTTGGACAGAAGAAAGGGAAGTAAATAATTGGAGGTTGTCATGGCAACCCAGCCAGTTAAAGTCGTGGAAATAAGGCCTGTAAAGCCTAAACAAGAATCTCTCAAATTCAATTCCCCTGTGAATCTCCGAAGCTCCTTGACATGCCTCTGTGCACCTATTTAACTTTTAATTAAAATAAAGCTGTTTAGTGGGGCATGCCTAAGTTTAATCTAGGTATTGTTCAAGGTAAAGGCCATTTAAAAGTCAGAGCCTTTTCAGTTAACTTTTTCTCATTATTACCAGAGCTGGCTTGGGCTTAATGGACTCCCCCAAACAAAGGTCCCTTTTCCTGAAAGTGTTTTCTCTCTGGCTGGGCACTATTCAATAGCCATTCACTCATTATTATTGCTGAACCAGGTGGGTGGGAAGTCAGCATAAGGGTTTCCTGAGAAAATTCTCTCCTGATGGTATTCCCATGAATGAAATCCCATGATGTCCGTTTGAATCGGTGACTTTTCCTGAAAGAATGCATATTCATATTCTGCACATTATGACTCACATGTAATTATAGGATGGCATTAAGAATCCAGTATCACAGGACTTCATTCTGTATCATAATGAGGAATGCTCTGGATTGACTGGTCACCGTTGAAGTAAACCTTACATAATGACAGAGGGATGCCTACGTCCCTGCTTATTTTGGACACTGACAGTAATAATACCCTAAGCACACCATTTGGAAGGACTCCCTCTCAGGCTAGACAAGCAAACGCTACACTCCGCCCCACCCCCGCCCCCTGCCAACAGCCCCCAGTGGCGCTCGGTGAGCATGCCCTGGTCACATGACTTCTAACGACCGACTGTTTTGCTGGTGACCCCATTCACTGCTGCACAAACAGATGTCTTATCTTGCTGGCCAAATTTCAGCCCCGTCGTTTTAAGAGCCGGTCCACACGCACAGGAAGGCTTTTTTTCTCTAATTTCTCTCAGATGACGATGGTGGAGTTGGGAGGGAGTTTTGGGTTTATGGTAACAGAACTCCTATTCGGGATAACTGACAGGTTAACCGTGTGGTTATTATCTAACACCAAAATGTGTTTTGATTTAATGACTATACTACCACTGTCATAACCTGTGGAGTACAGGTTTTGTGTTAACTGACTAGGTTTGTTTGATTTGCCATATATCATCTCTATACCTGTTTCCATCACATAATGGCAGCAGCCTTCTATCATGAATGTATAGTTGAAATTATATTAAAAGCCCATTTAACTGGATGAATCCCTCACCATTAGCCTTTAGGATGTCATAAAGGAAAAAAATTGAATGGCATTCTTTTTGCCCTTGAATATAATTAGTGTCTTTGTGTGTGTCTGTGTGGCTGATGGCCACTCCCTCTTTTTAATACAGATAAAGGATATTTTTAGCAAGCGCACACACACGCACACGCACACACATACACACACAGAGAGTTCTGGTGCTGCTCACTGCAAAAACAGACCCTTTCTTGGGGTGCTAGCTGCGTTTGTGCTCATCTGTTCTGTGGGGCCAATTCAATGTTCCTAATAGTTGGATGTTGATTTTACTGTCAGCGTATTACTTCAGTAATCCAATCCAGTGTGTTGGCTTGGCTCTGAATACGGCAGGACACTGATGAATATTAATGGTGAGCTTCTGCTCCCCGGGGACCCCTAGCCGTGTCTTCTGTTTCTGCTGACGCTATTGAAATACAGGATGAAATCAGCTGATGTGGGTCTTAACCAGCCGTGGGCTGCATGCAAATAACCACTCATCACTATTCATGTTGACCCTTTATTAGCTAAAACCCAGGAAGACAAAGACAGCAGAGAGACACCAGGTTTCACCACGTCACACTGGTCAGAGATATAGCAGAGAAATCGAGAAATCACCAGCGTTTACCTCACCACACCGGTCAGAGATACAGCAGGGGGGTATGCCAAAAAGCCCCAAATGGCATATATGCTCTTGTCAAAAGTAGTGTACTACAAAGGGAATATGGCATGATTGGGGACACGGGAAGAGGGTAGGAATTATTAAAGAGATATGGCTGTGACTGTGTCAGCAGTGCTAGTGGGGATCTGTGGATGAAGGATGTTTAAACAGAATCCAAATCCTCCCTCACAGAGGCTGAAATGAGCAAGACTGCGTATGGGACTGAACCAAATGCCAGGCAAAGCAACAGAGTTGGAATGTTCTATGATCTTGTTGTTTTTCCAGGTGTGTCAAGGTGGTTCTTAAGTGTCATTAACACCTCAACGCTTCCTGTCTTTTGTCACCGTGCAGCAACAAGAACAAGACCCAACAAACCTGTATATCTCCAACCTGCCGCTGTCTATGGACGAGCAGGAGCTGGAGGCCTTGCTCAAGCCCTTTGGCCAGGTCATCTCTACCCGGATACTGAGGGACTCTAATGGAGCCAGCAGAGGAGTGGGATTTGCAAGGTCAGCAACGGGCACGGTGTGCGCGAACTGAAAGAATATTCTTTTAAATGAGCACATACTGCAGCAACGGGAGGAACAGCAGCCACAGCCCCACATTCACAAGTGCCATTTTTATTTACGTGACAGACATTGATAGCCAAAGTGCCAGTCGGTTCTTGCTATAACACAAACATCTTGGCCTTTGTTGTCAAACAAAACCAATATTTGTCTTTGTAATTAGAGCAGTGGATTTTATGAGAGCACAAGCAGATCTGGCGCCAAGCACAATACAACACGGCTCGATTATGGCCTGTTCATTTGTAGTTTCTTTTGGTATTTTCACTGATTTAAATTCAGCTTTTCCACCGGAGGGGAAACTGTGGCTAGCTGTCGATTTGACAGGATGAGGAAGGGTTAACAAAGGCTCTTTTGAGGAACAGTTTCCTCACGACTGGGCTGGTGTAATTATAGTGTTAACGTGGGCCTCCTCCTTTAACACCGACGTTCCAGGACACTTGACTGACTAACCTGAAAGGGAGGCCAGGCCCATTGACTCACAAAGCAGCAACACTATCTTTGGATCATAGGAATGTCTGGCTGGCAGTCTATCAGAGGGTGTGCGGTCAAGTCTGTGCCTGTTTGATTGTTCACCTCAGATCCACAGCAAATATGTACAATATGAAAGACGTACAGTATATTCATCTCAATGCCCTTTACGACCTGTGCAGTAAGCTTAAAGTCAGTGACACTGATCAAAAAATATATAGAACACATTCTACGAAAGGATTTCATTTGTATTCGCTCACACGAACCACTGTAGAATGCCATCATGTGACTCTACGGTATATCGTGTGGAATTGAATTAAGCTGTCAACTTCTGCCTATTTCAGGATGGAGTCGACAGAAAAATGTGATGCTGTTATCTCTCACTTCAACGGGAAGTTTATTAAGACACTACCTGGCGTTCCTGGTAAGAGCCCAGTTTCTACTAATCCAATTATTTTTTACTCGCAGTACTGACTCTATGGCGTATACAGAATGATGTATTGCACAGGGGTTCATTCGGATGTCAAACCAACACATTGAGTGGACAGGCGGCGAGTGGTCACGTAGCTGACCTTTGAACTTGTCTGTAGCCCAGGTCTGTATTCAGAATGGGATTACATTCCCCAAACAGTACACTACTTACCAGGACCTACAGGAAATAGGCTGCCATTTGTTGCTGCTTGTGGTGACAGATGATGACATTCAGTGGCTGATCTCCACAACCACTGACCCTGCCACTGACCCAGGCACGGTTGCTGCGCCCCTGGTCAGTCGCCCGCTGGACATAAAGGCATGGATGAAGCTGAGATTCCGGCGGTTAAACAGCAAACTACTTAGGTCGTTGTGATTGGCGCTGGCACCCGTCATTCACAACATCAGCAGCTACTGCGTCAGAATTGACAGCGTCGAGGTCCTCCCCACCACTGAGGTTTTGCCTTCAGGGTATGAAATTTGACAGCCATTGTTTTGAGGGACACACATAGGAAAATAGGCCCAAAGTCTCCTTTTTTCATCTAGGGAACACTGCATGGTTACGACCTATGCTGTCACAACTTCCAGCTGAGGGACTCATCCACGCTTTTATCTCATCCCATCTGGGCTGTTGTAATGCTCCTTTTCTTGGCACATCTGACAAGTAAGGAAGCTACAATATGTCCAGAACTGTGCTGCACGTGTTCTCACCTACACCTTCCCCATGGGCACATCACTGCAGTACATCCTCCACTAGCTCCCCATATGCTCACTTATTAACTTTAAAGCCCTGGATCGCACCTAACAGGCTGTCCACAAACCTGAATCCAAGTATCGTTCTGACCGCATTCTACCCTCATGCTCTGCACGCAACCTTCACACCTCTAGGTCCCTCTCCTTTTTAGCAGCCTCACAACAGACTACCAGACTCTGGGTGATGGGAATTTCAGTTGACTGACTCTTTGGATATGAAATGCACTACCGGTCAGTTTCTTGTCTGCAGAATGTCATGGCTTGTTTAAAGGAAAGCCGAAGACTGAGTGGTTCCCGAAAGCTTACAAGTGCCTTGTTTTATACTATTCTCCTATCTACTGGATCTGTACACCTGTATATAGCTGTAATTATCTACTTGGAATGTTCCGTGTATTGGTTTGTGTTTGTTCATATTTTATGTATTTATTCTCACAAGTTCCTTGTTTGTGTGCGTTTTTACGAATAAAACGATTATTATTATTTTTTAACAAGCACTAAGAGGCTGAATGCTGCGCTGCCTTGTGCGACCGGAGAGCTGCCTTCTTTCCCTCTCTAAGCTATTTAATTGGATTATTTGACTGAAATAGTGTTCGCTGGCCCTGCTTCCTTTAGGAGAGTACGAGGATTACAGGGCCACAGCTGCCAAATGAGATGTCTGTGTTTCCCAGGCGGGCATCTAAAAGCCCACTCCCAGGCCCCAGCAAGGGCTGTCTGGCTGATTGACAGTACAGAAAGCAATGTAGACAGAACCATGCCTTCTATTGTGGTCTATGTGATTGCGAAGACCATCTTTCACCCTTTGTCCCTCCCGCCGACTCTGTCTCTCCTTCTCTTCTTCTCTCTTTTGCCCTCTGAATTTCTCTCTACTTCCCTGTCTCACTCCCTCTTGCTCTTACTCTCCAGCACCCCCGGAGCCCTTGCTGTGTAAGTTTGCTGACGGCGGGCAGAAAAAGAGGCAAAGCCAGAATAAATTTGTGCAGAACGGCCGTGCGTGGGCTAGAGACGGCGATGCCAGACTGGTGAGTGCCTCTGCCCTTTGAGCGCTCATGTCGGATGCACGGGGATTACGCTACATTGAGGAGCACATTTATAATAGGGTGTGCCGACAGGACAACCTACACAAAGGCTGCGTGTTTGTATGTGCGAACACATCATAGTTTGAATAAACAAGCACCACGTTACTGCGGCTCATACTCTTTGAGCAATTTCAAACTCGGAGAGATTTGTGAGGAGCAAGTAGCATCTCGCCACAGGTGACATGCAGAGCAATGTTTGAGGCTAATACGACTGCGTGTTGCGTCAGCGTATATGTTCGCTTCTCATTTTAGCTCTGCTGTTCCTCTACTTGTCCTCAGGCTGGAATGACCCTCACATACGATCCCACCACAGCGGCTATGCAAAATGGGTAAGAGCCGTGCAGGAAATGAGCTCCACTGTGCTTTCCTATTGCCATGTATTACGTATGACTTTGTAAACAGTTTGATGTCTCTCTACAGATTTTATGCACCGCCATACAGCATCGGAAACAGAATGATCGCTCAGACGTCCATGTCTCCTTACATCTCGCCTGTCTCCACTTACCAGGTTGGCATCTCGCTCCTTTAGTTGGTATAGATGGGAGGGTTGGCATGATTCAGAGCTGTGTTACTATGCTACACAACCATGCCACTCATTTTTAAATGTGTATCCTGAATGCCCACTGGCTGCAAAAGTGGTGCTGTCAGGACAAAAAGGGGCCTAGAAATTGTGTTTGCATTGTCACCTGCTTTAAAACTGTCTTGGCTTAGTGGCGTTTGGTGGTCTACTACTTTGATGATGCGCACACAAACATATCACACATCCAACCCAAAATGGGTAGTTAAAAAATATATGTTAATCGCTTAAAATCAAGAATGCATTTTTAAGCTTTAATATTCCCTTTGTGTTGATTCATATATTTATGAGTCTCAGAGTGCTCTGCTCTCCTGTGGTGTGTGGGGTTTGGGCTGTGAGAGGTCACTGGCTCCGGGCAGTGTTCCAAATGGCACCCTGTGCTTTTTTTCGTGCACTATGAAGGGAAGAGCATCGCGTTTGTGGTGCATTCCTAGAGTGCTGTTTGGAACGCAGTGGTCTGTGAGATCCTGAAATAGCCTCCTGTGCTGTGCTGGTGTGTTTACAAAGTCTATATAATGTTCCAGGTACCGAATCCTTCGTGGGTGGCTCACCAACCCTACATCTTGCAGCACCCGGTAAGACCAAATAAATGTCTGCTGACTCTCATTCACTAGCCTTGCCTCATCCTATAGCTCATCATCTACCTGTCCTCTGGTTTCTTCCCTCGCTCTCTTCCAAATATCATTACGGAATGTTTCTCCGTTCTCTTTACCTCAACCCTCCCCTCCGCTCTTTCTTTCTCCTGTCTCTCCTGTTCATCCTTACATTGCTGAGACCCGTAGAGCAGCTGCAGGCAGGTGTCCCCTTCACTCTGTCTTTAGAAAAGTGGAGTACCCGGGGAGGTGAAAAGGGAGACGGTGGTCACAAATGCCACACAAACAGAACATTACGTGGCCGAGCTCTCATGGAGTTACTGGCACTACGGTGTTGACAGAAACACTAGAACCTGGACGCCTGGCTCTCCCAATGAGTCACCACGCGGAGACTTGGAAACGCTTCAAACATCCACCGTTTGATGAATGATTCCACTTGTATTTCCTAGCAGATGGTGGCGAGCTGAGTAAGTGTTGTTCTGTACCGTAAAGTCATTCCTGCTATTACAAAGGAATGGTGGATCCCCGTGGGAGTTGTCTCTTACAAATCCTCCCTCTGTTCCTCTAGCCTGCTCGGTGATAATCAGCCGAGATTGCCAGTGTCCATGTCCCAACTGGCATGCTATTTGGTAGGTAGTGCATAGGGCTCAGGCAATGAGTAGGGCACTACATATGGGACAGGGTTCCATTTGGGATGCCCACAGTGACTTCTGAAGCCAGTGTGGCTGGCTACATTGTAATTTGGATATAGGATATGAAGTCTGACGCACTGAGTTCAGCTGATCTTGCTCTCGAATGGAAACCCAACACAAGGCCAGACTTCATGAAATGTTACAGGATTCAGAAAGAGAAGAGTTTCCTGTAGGTATCAACCTCCCCAACCCGAACCCATCTGCTCTGACTAGTTCAGGCGGCGTCCCAAATAGCACCCTGAGCACTTAGACAGTGCACTGCATTTGACAACGTTCCAAAGGGCGCTGGTCTGAAGTAGTGCTCTTTGTAGGCAATCAGGTTCCACTTGAAGCTTGATCTCTCCTATCTCTCTCCCTATTTTCTTCCCCCTTGGATTTCAGTGGTTTTGGTTGGTTCCGAGGTAATCGTGGATTTGTGTGGTGTTCACTTGTCGTAAGCACAAAGGAATGTTGGATCCATGGGTGTTTGTGTGGCTATGCTGCCCTCTGCTGCCGTGCTCTCACCCTCTCACACTCTTTGTCCCAGGGAGCGGTGATATCGCCCTCTATGGACCATACTATGTCACTACAGTCTGCATCCATGATGAGCCCCCTCACCCAGCAGATGAGCCATCTCTCCATGGGCAGCACAGGAGCGGTGAGAAATCTGGGTTCACACATTTACATTGTGGTCATATATTGTGGTATTTGAGCAAAGGTTGTATGTATTGAATATCTCAGCCTAGGAAGGCTGGTTTAGAATATGTTTTTGACTTTATTTGCACTATGACTGAGATTACATTTGGTGCCCATTTTGTGCCATTACCCTGAGACACTATACATACAGCCCAATCAGTATATTACATGTATTTATTCTGTGCTGTTTAATTCTTAGGGAATAATGCTAACACAATTATTTCTCTCCTTCCTTATTCAGTACATGACTGCAAACTCTATGCAAGGAGCCTATATTCCCCAGTACACACACATGCAGACGGCAAATGTTCCAGTAGAGGTTTGTAGTTAACAAAATATAAATTCCATAACATACCAATCCTATGTGTTGTCGGCTGTACTATAACTTAGCAGTACCAGTAGAACACATTTCTCAGACTAACATTGGGACTCATGGACTCATCATTTCTAATAACGTAGTCTCCATTGGGAATGATTGTTGGTTCAGGACAAAGTCTGTTACATCAGACTACACAATGTTATTTATACTCAGTTAAACTTAGTCATAACTGCTACATAGGAGAGGTCATTCACATGGATTAAATACTGTGCCTTATCTAGTCTACATTTTCCTTCCAGGACAACAGTCAGCAACAGCAGGTGGAGTCATCCGATCATTCCCCTTACACTTACCAACAAACCAAGTAATACTGAGGTACTGAGGGTTATTTTCTTATGCGTTTTAATGTATATTACCTAAATAGTAGAGATAGGGCTCTGGTTAGATGTAGCATGCAATTGTGAACACATGCTTCTAGGCCAGCCTTTAGTTTTAGGTAAATGTTTTATTTGATAGATTGACACTCATCTGACTTGTCTCGATGTTTCATCTCAGGTGTGATAGAAGCCGAGAAGACAGCTGAAAACAATCATGGCTTCCTCTGATGGATCGTGCGTTAAGGATTTATCACCATTTTGCACAGGTTCTGCAACGATTTCCTTTTGTTTTGTGAAAAAAGTGAGACTATTTTGGTATAACCTCACGTTTCATGGGGTGCAAATAAGTGATTAATTTCATCAAAGGATACTAATTCTGAAGATAAAAAAGAAGAAAAAATAGTTTTATTTTAATAAAGAACGTTTATTTTTTACCACAGAATGTCACATGGATGCAAGAACCTCTAAAGAATCATGTGACTTGTTGTTTAAGGTGCATGATAGTGAAAATGTATTTTGTTAATATTTTCTATGATTTTCATTTAGTTTTTCTCTTATTTTGTACTGAAATAGATTTTTTCTGAAGATTTATTAGCCAGACATTTTGAAAATGATGTTTTGTGCTTGCTGTGTGAGTGTTGCTATGGTGTTCAATGTTTCTTCTTGTAAAGTGATTTATCTTAGTAGTCTAGATTGATCTTTCTGTCTCATACAATTTGCCTTAAAAGTTTCTATACAGTAGCTGTATAGGCAACCTCCGAGGCTAGAAATCTACGAGAAATGTTGAGAGCTATTGCCTTGTAAATCAGCTAAATAGGGCTTTTCCTTTGGATATAGCTAATTAAGTCTGCTGTGTTTAGGTGTTTTGCATTTCCCCTCTGAAATCAAATCTAAAGTAGAAGACTTTGAAAAAAAATGTGTGAAATGACCCTCTGAATCTGATTATGATTTTTAATAGGATGTGATGTTTGTATAATCAGAGGGACTTACATGTCTCTGGTTGTTGGAATGTGGTAGAATTTCTGCTGAATTATCACATTTTGAATCTTGCCTTTTTTATTACTTGGTGTTGTAGATTAGACTAAAATATACTTCTTCGGATAAGGTCGGGTGGGGATGGAAAAAGGGAGGGTGTGGATGTGTCTTTTGGAGGGTTTTTGTTCTCTTGTCAGATTGGCAGGATGTTTTTTTCCACTTCAGTTCAAATGCAAACAGGCAAACTTGGTTTTATGATTGTGCATCAAAGCCTTCCAGTACAACTTAGGCAAACGTTCAATGAGTTCCAGAGTTTGAGTTGGGGAAAAACAGAAATGAATATGTAAATTTTATTGCACCTAGCTCTTTGAAAGGAAACAAACAAGCTTGGCACTTTCAATTATAATTTACCTCACCAAAGAACTGTGAGCTAGTAAATTGAGGAAATAGTGTCATTTCTCTCTCTCTAACCAGGATGTAATTGACCTTTTGCCAGACAAGATTGCCGCTTGGAGAATGTGCCTTTTTTGTACATTTACATTCAGTTGTCATAGGTTTTATGAAAGTATGGACACACAAACAAGCATTAAGGATGATTTGGGTCCAACATACAGATATCGTCACTACAGAAGAAAATTTTAATGCAATGTTAGAACAATGAATAAACCAGGAAAGAAGACCGTTTGAAACTATGAAATTACAAAAATACATGAATAACATTTTACATTGTACAAAATATGTTACTGCTAACGGTTTTATTATTTTTGATTTTAGTAGATTTGAACAGGCTTTCTGATTAAGTTGTCTACCAGAAGCCTGTGTTTTGACCTGATGGTCGGACAGACTGACCAGTTATCTACCTCAGAGTTTCCTTTCTCCTCTGTATTGGGCAGGGTTAGCAGGTCCAGCCCGCCCTTCCAGACCAAACGCCATGCTCAGGAGCTGGCCATATTCACTTGTTTCCTTTCAGGTTTTTTAATACTTTTTGATTTTGTTCAACCAAAAAAAGTAATTTTTTATGACGTATAATCATTATGAGAACATTGTGCGTTGAGCGTGTTTTTGTTGTGTTCAGACATTCAGTTTCATAGTTTCAAAAGTAGAACGGCTGCTTTCATCACAAGAGATTCCAGAGGCTAATAAACCTGGTTGAAGCAAAAGCTAAAGCTGAAGGTTGTGGTATTTCTTGGACTCCTGAGAACATCATCATTGCTGCTTTGTCCGAGTCTAGACAGACTTGCAGCAGCATTTCCTCTGCAGTCAGCTTGAGTTGAGTTACCAAAGTAAAGGGCCATTGTAACTATACTTGAGATTCCTGTTGAATGCCTGAGACTAATAACTAATATAGTTGAGTACTGAGGTTATGCTGCTAGTTATGTCTACATCGGATGCCTAGTTCTGGACAAGGCTAGTAATGTCTTAAACAAGTGCCATACTGCGCCTGGGTCAAGAGTTTAAAAGGTGTATAAAGAAATAAATGATTAAATTAACCATCATGTAAAACAGTCATTAAGTTATATTGAAAAGTAATAATTTATGAAGAGAAAAGTTTTGTACAGACAGTTTGAAGAAATACAAGATTTTCATAGAGATATCTATATGAGAGTACATTTTTTATTTTGTTTTACATGTGCCACGAATTTGCCAGTGGTTACTTGTATGTCCAGTTTAGGGAAACCTTACTCTGTGTTTTTTGTTTTCTAGTGTTTGTTAAAGCCAAAAATTCTTTTTTCAGTAGATTGTTACTTAAGCTTTATTTCTGTTCATTTCTTTGATTTTTTTTAATAAAAACTTACATCAGACTTGGTTTGTCTCTGTGTTAGTGTTGGTTGGAATAGATCTTAGCATTTTAATTATCATGGATCTATGTCATTATAAAATGTCCTTGGATTCTTGCCCATTCTTGCCCCCGAAATCGACTAAATTGTTTTTAACAAAACACCATGCCTTTGTCTTCTGTAGGTCACCACTGGCCCAATGTATTATTTGAGATATACATTATTAATTAAATAATGATCTTCTGCAAATATCCCAATTCATACAAAACCTGGCATTTGGTCAAATTGCTTATGGCTGGTCTGATTTCGGTAGGAGTGTCAAAGGAATAACTGTCAAAGGAGTTCTTTCGGAATAATCTAATATCTATAAAATTCCAGAAAGTTTTTGTCTTCAGCATTTAACTTATTATTTCACCTCACACAATCATTGGACTCTTCATTTGTGACTTACTCGCCTTTCCCCATAGTGACAAGTGACAAATACATTTTATGTGTGGCCTCATTTCTAAACCACAGTGAAATGGAAGACATTGAAGGTTTCACATATTTTTTGCATAAAATATGTTTCATTATCCATGTTGTTTATTTTATACAGACATTTAAGCTCATCTTTGTCAAGGGTGTCAATTATTTTACAAGTGATTAATTTTACAACCTACCAAAATACATTTTACAACCTACTGAAAGTGTGACAATTGCCATCTGGAGTGTGTTGCTGTTTGACAGCTTTAAAGCCACACTGGGCAATTTACTGTCACCTGCAGTTATGAAATGTTTGTTAAAAAGTATAATTAATTGGCAGATCTCCTGATGACCCAGTTGATATGTTGAAAATGGTGGAAGCTCACTATAGCAATGTCCATGTCAAAACAGGTTTTCTTAATCTTTAGGAATGTATTTTCAAAATTCCATGAAAAAATGTAAATAAAGAAATTTGATGAAACTATATTTTTCATGTTGTAATGTCATTGAAAAGTGAAGTCAGACATTAAGTTGTTAGAAATAGATTGCAAGGCAATTTTTTAAAATGCTATCTGTACAAATATATACATACACACACACACACACACACAAATATATATATATATATATATATACTCAGAAGTAACAATTTTAAAACAAAAGAATATTTAATATTAAAACTAATAATTTCATACTTGAGTTACAAGGCCTATCGATTTATTTCCTTTATTTTATAAATGTGTTCTATGGCCAGTTTGTGAAGCCATCCCAAAATCTAGCATATCTTTAAAAAGTATATTATATTTCAACATTTCTTTGTGGCTTCCATTGTATATAAATGACACACATAACCTCTGTCTCCACAGATAAGGTGCTGAGGTAAAATAATTTCATAGTCTTTATCAGTAGCGACCACTGACGCAGCCTTTGCAGTGTTATTCTTATTGAGCTTCCTCACAAAGCCAAAGGCCTTCAGGAAATGATTGGAGCGACAGCACAGCATGGTATACCAATCTCCTTACCAATGACTGGCTCACCAAGGCTGTGAGATTAATCCTACAGTAGCAATTTCCTCCAACCAGATGAGAATTCCAGTCATTTGTCTCAGCACACTGACACTAACCTTCCCTCACACAGAGACGAAATTGACACCGCTCTCTCATAAAATGAAGATACTTGTATGTGACACATTTCCTCTTGTGACACAGGGTAAACGTATGTGGTCCGTTTAGTAAAAAGGAATTGGAAATGGGGACACTATGTCAATTCGACTGATTAATTTAACCCAGACAATGCAATTTAATATTAACAATTTATCATTGAGTCTTACTCTCATTTTGGGGCCCTGTTTTCTAAATCAATCTATGAAGGCCATCTAATCAATCCATAATATTCATAGCCGTTGGGGTGAAGATGGCATTATCGTCAACACCATCTCCTGGTCATGGTGAAAGCTTACACGTTCCTTGTCCGTGGGGCGGGGGGCGGGAGGATGAATAAAGAATGGTTCGGGGCTTGACCAGGGTGGATGATGGATGGGTGAAGGAGGGAGGCTGGGGGAAGGGGGCCATGGTGTCCGGGTCCTGGACTGGCAGATGGGTGTTCCTGGTCTCCTGCAGGGTGTGCTGCCACCCGACGGGAAGCCGCAAGCAGCAGACAGATGAGGAGCCCGAACCGAGCCAGATCCTGCAGCCACCTGCGTCTACTGTACAAGCCGGGAGAGGCTCTGCTTGTGCCTTTTGTCTTCAGGTAATATCTGTGCAGCAACACTCAAAAATTAGTCTGCTTAACAAAGATGTTGTGATTCGGTCGTGTATAAAAGAAAACACGTCTTCAGTTCCACTCCAATACATGACCTTAACAGTTCAAAGAGCTCTTGTTTTTTTTTTTTTTGGGGGGGGGGGTCTGAAAGGTCTAAACATCTCAGTGGATAGTGAAATAAAGGCATAACTGTTTGTTCTATAATATCTTGTTTTATAGTCTGATGACTATGAATAGCTGGATCTTGATAATTCCTATTTCTTTCTGTTTTCACACACACAAGGTTCAATCTAAAATATTGGGTTAGTCTCAGGTCCTGAAGGGCAATACAATACTTATACATATTTTTTGTTTTCTGATGGATGATATGCTTCTTTTCTACCTTAGGCAACACTTTAAGTATGTGTCAGTTATCAATCACAGTCTTGTCTGTTGATCGTCTGAGTTGACTATGAAATAACTGTTCCATTTTAAGTCTGAACTATGCAGACTGGCTGTTAAACTCCCAAAGAATCTCTGGCATTGTTGAATAATGTCTGGAGTGAATATGCGGCAGACATCGTGTCTGTGTTCCCTGTTGATTTTGTCTTGTTTATTAATGCAGTGTTTCTAATCTACTATTGTCTAGAGCTGTGCATTTCACATACCCCACTGAGCACTCTGCCATTCCAGCTCTCACCAAACATTTTCTCACTTCTTAATGTCTTGCGCCTTTTTCCAGCAATATCCAGGTCATGTTGGCAGAATAACTTAAGAGTTTTAGATGAATTAATCAGACAATGAGGTTTAATGTTATTAATATTTAAAGTATTAACAGTAAATACTATGCCTGCAAGTATGGATTTGGTAACGATTTTAAAGCTACTAGTACTTATTCATTATTACTAACTTAAGTTATTAGTATATTCGAGTTTTGCTAATAACTCTAAATCTATTTCTGTTTATATTGTCATGTTTTTTTAGATATTAGTACTTATTATTTGGTTAGTTACTAGTAGCTATTCAGACGAACGATATCCCCAAACAAATAAGAACTAGCAACATTTACCACGTGATATCTACGTTGCATGCAAATTTGCTGTTAAATATTAACATGTATCTCGCAGATTATCGTTTACAAAAACGATCAAACCTGATCGGTTGTCGCGAAATGTTAAAACGGTTGCCGTAGTGTTAGTGTGTGTGCATTTTAAACCTGTTAGGGCTGCATGTCTACTTTGCTAACATTGCTAAATACATTTTCGGTTTATTGAAAAGATAATGGGCAGGGCTCAGATAGGCTAGGCTAAGTTTTAGTGAACTTGTTTTGTCAACTGCAGCTTGTGGTGGGTGGGTGTAGACTAAAGCAAATTCGTCATCTGTAAAAAAAACTATCAGAGATAATAACACTAAGCTCCTGCAAATGCCAATCTAAATGCATTTGGCCGGGCTGCAACCGGCATAACTGTTATATGCCGGATCATACGTACCGCTACGGTCAGACAGCTTTTTATTGAGTGAAACGAGCTTTTCATAATATACCACATTAAATCAAATGCACAGGCTGCATTGTGCAATAAAGCCACAACAAACAAGAATACATACATTTGTGGCTGATCGTAGCTTCATGTATAGTGGGCCCATACGGTATGAATAATTATAAGTGAATTGTGAGCACTGGATAATTATGAATGATTGTGTTCATTATACAACATGAACACAATGCAATGCAGTTTGACTGTCAGTTTCAGACCAGTTGGGATGAAGGCAATAAGAATTTCCTCTATGAAGACCCTATTAAACTGGACGGTAACAGAGAAGATGATGAGGCTTTCATTTTGTCTCATGCAGTAAGAATATGTGCTATGTGAATAATCACGATGTTGTAATCTCACTTAAGAGCACTTCAAATTATAGTCCCTGGTTGATTGAAGATTTGGCTAATCTGAGATGTCGAATCAAATATATTTCCTAAATTTAAATGAATTATATAAATTACAACAATTACCGTTACAAATTGTAAGTTAAATTCAACCCTACAATCTGAATGAATTTGAGGGGTTTAACATTGTAGAATTATATAGTGACCAATAGTGATCACATTTGAGAAATCCCCAGAATCAAATCGTTATCAGTTCTTGCCACTGGGTGAGTATAAAATATGAGAACAATTGCCATTTGGCCTCATGAAGTCTTTGCATTTTACACTTACACAGGTACATCATGAGCAAGCAAGTTTATTTATATAGCACAATTCATACATAGAAGCAATTCAATGTGCTTTATAGTGAAAATAAAAATAATACAATATAATCAAAATAGTCAGATCCATCATCAGCAGCTTTACACAGAGGTTATTCCTCTTATAGCACCAGAACTTGTATTACAATTGGTAAAAGATAGCAAGATATACATTTAATTACAAAATAAATCAAGAAGAGAAATGTAAAATACAGCATATTAAGAAAACATAGAATAAGAAATAGAAGCAAAATATAAAGACATAGGAATCTATAAGGATCACAGTGTGGTTAAGTTTAAGAGCTCAGTCATTGGCATGTGAAAAGAGAAGTGTTTTAGCCTGGATTTTAAAATGGACACGTTTGGGGAATGTCTAAGATCTTCTGGTAGTTTATTCCAGTTGTGTACAGCATAACTGCTAAACGCAGCTTCTCCATGTTTAGTTTGGACTCTGGGCTCTACTAGCTGACCGGAGTTGGATCTAAGGGCCCTGCTCTGTTTATATTCTTCAAACATATTCGAAATATATTCGGGTCCTAATCCATTCAGAGATTTATAAACTAGAAGCACCACTTTAAAGTCTATTCTGTAACTGACTGGAAGCCAATGCAAAGATTTAAGAACTGTAGTGATGTGCTCTGTCCTCTTGGTCCTGGTTAACATTCTAGCAGCTGCATTCTGAATGAGCTGCAGCTGTTTTACAGTCTTTTTGGGGAGTACAGTTAAGAGGCCATTACAGTAGACAACCCTACTAGAGATAAAAGCATCAATGAGCTTCTCTTGGTCTTCTTGGGACACCAGGCTTTTGATTCAGGATATATTTTTCAGATGCAATGTTGTCCCCTTCTCTCAGGCAGGTGGTGTCTGAGGTCAACAAAAACAGTACTTCCTGTCGTGTCAGTTGTTGGTAATCAGATAAATGTTGAGATCTGGCAGCATTTCACTGGGATAGTATGTCCAGGAGTTCTCAGGTTATAAATGGGCTCCATACAGATGAAGAATGGGACTGAGAATTTACAATTTGCCGGTCGGAATTTAAAATTTGCCGGTCGGAATTTACAATTTGCCGGTCTGCCATGCAGATAAACAACCTAAACAAAATCTTACTAACTTCAAATGGAAATGTATTGACATGAGAATTCCATGTGCATGCTCTATTACAAGTTCAATAGGTTAGCTTGAATATGTTTCATTCAGTTACTTTGTATTTGGCCATATTGTGGTATAAGTGTTTGATCTTTTTGTAATCCATTTTATCTCCTAATTTACAATGTGTTGTGTTAAAGAAAAGACAAGCCCACTTGATTCCACCAAGTGCAGTTCATTCTCATTCCAACCTCATGATTATCAAACATGGTCTGGTACCATTTGACTCTTGTATATCAAAGTCAGGCTTGATAAGACAGACTGAGAGGAAGCATGACATCTGAATGTGGTCAAAACACTCAAACCTTGTGGCACATCTGCTAGGTGGAAAATGCATCGGAATAGGCAGTAAAAGCTAAATAAAAACTTCAAGAACATATATTTATCCCCCTATTAAAGATATGTTCTTATATCTTAATCCCTCTACTATTCATTGTGTTGGAGAAATCCACACATGATTGACATGGTTTCTAAGTTAATTTATCAGTGTTGTATGGTAAAGTGTATATGTTTCCTTGCTCCTCCTGTTTGATAGGTTGTAAATTTCACTAATTTGCTTGTTCTGCCTCGGTGCTGTCTTCATCCTGTTAAGAAAGAAGAATAAACGTATCCCCTATCTTTCCTGGTGCCTTCTCCTCTTCAACTCCTGGTTCAACAGAGGAAAGTGCGCAGCTGAGGAGAGGGAGCAATTGTGGAAAGACAAGATAAAGTGAAGAGTGCAGTGCATAAGTTATTTTGAAATGTTTTTGAGCTGATCTTAATAATGACCACGAAGTACACGCAACAGCTATATCAGGGGTGGGCCGGCTCTGGATGTCTGCCTCGTGTTTATGCATAGATCAATTTGATTGATGATATCTCCGAATTAAGATATCTCCAACTAGATTCTTACTAGTTCTTAATCATTTTGAAGATATCTTGCATTAGATTGTCTTTTTGGTCTTAGATATCAACTATTTGCTACTGACTAGTAACTATTTTCATTTAACTAGTAATTATTCATTAGATTCTATTACTTATTCAATAGTAGTACTACTCAAAGTTATTAGTATCTATTTCACTTTTACTAGTAACTATTCATTAGACACTAGTAATTATTTATTAGTTACTATTAACTATTACAATTGCTATAGTAACATTTTTACTCTTACTAGTAACAATTGCTTTTCTACTCATCATCGATAATGACTAGTCAAAACTAGTTGAATTAAAATAGATACTAGCAGCAATACAACTGCAGATAGTAACAATTTGGAAAGACACTAGTAACTAATGAATAAGTAGTAGTTAATATTGAAATTACTATTAACACTCAAATAGTGACTATTTCAATAATTTCTAGTCCGATGCAAATAACAGATATCTGAACGACAGATCCCCATAGAATTCAATTGAAAAAACTTGGAATTAGTTACTAGTAACAAATTAATAGTTACTAGTAGTTATTGAAATAGATACTTGTAACTAATGAATGGTATCTAATGAATAGTTATTCGTAAAAGTGGAATAGATACTAGTAACTATTCGAGTAGTTACTAGTGACTAAAGAATAAGTTGTAGTAACAATATAATAGTTACATTTTTTGGATTAAACGTTATAACGGATTGTCATCTTATGGTTCTTATTTACACCCATTTGGTCAGTACTGTCAGTTATTTAAATAATACACCACGTGACATACTTTATATATTATTTTCATTAAACAAAAAAAAACATTCCATGTCTAATGTAAACCTACAGGGTTGCAATCTGAAATCTGTTCAGTTATGCTACCATCTAGAGGCGTTATGTGGTAATTTGTAAATCAATGTCTACTTTGACTACATAATTAAAATCAGGTACCCCTTATGGTATTGTTTTCCTCCCATTCAGATAGTAGATTCTGAAAATAGCTATTTAAAATGTATGTACTGTCCTCCTCAACTCCACAAATCTCATTTCACGGAGCATTTCTAATGCCGAACTCAGTAGTTATGTCTGTTTTTTCTAACAGCGTACAAGGAACTTCGCTCCAGAAACCTTTCTAAGACGTCTTGAGTGGGAG
>JACXGJ010008203.1:0-27966 GCA_016801105.1 Esox niger | reverse complement strand
GATATGGGGATGAGCTGGGTGTGGGGGATGAGCAGGGTGTGGGGATGTTTTTCCACAACCGATGTGTGTGCAACTATGGAGTTGACTAAGACTGTTGACAACATCAATACGTCTGCAAAGTTACCACCTGTTGTCTGTCAGATACACTGGAACCATTGTTGGTTAGCTGTCCATTTCATTACATCCATAGCATTGACATGAGAACACCGCAAAACAAGACAGGGTTTCTCTAACAGGTTAGAACCAGCTGAAATGAGACCGTCCCAGCTCCTTGTCATTGTTGCCTTAGCTGTCTGCCCGTTTAGTGTACTCAGCCTTCTGACCCTTTCCATGCACACAAATCATTTTCATGACATAGTCAGCAAACCAGGATCATTAAAGACAAAGGAACAGATGTCTGGGTGTGAGGAGGAACCGTATCAGTCAGTCTTTCTTTCTTTGTCTTTCCCTTCTCTCTGTCCTCAGATTGCCTTTCTCTCACCACTTCTTTGTTGCCACTTAAGACATTTGTCTTTCCGAGTTTGGTCAGTCAGCCACAGGAATGGCTTGCACGCCTGTCTGTTTGCCTGTACGTCTGCCTTTCTTTCTACCTGTCTGCCTGCCTACCTGTCTGTCTGACTACCTGTCTACCTGTCTGCCTGCCTGTGTCTGCCTACCTGTCTGCCTGCCTGCCTGCCTACCTGTCTGTCTGCCTACCTGTCTGTTGGCCTTTCTATCTACCTGTCTGCCTGCCTGTGTCTGTCTGCCTGCCTACCTGTCTGCCTGCCTGCCTACCTGTCTGTCTGCCTACCTGTCTGTTGGCCTTTCTGTCTACCTGTCTGCCTGCCTGTGTCTGTCTGCCTGCCTACCTGTCTGCCTGCCTACCTGGCTGTCTGTCTGTCTGCCTACCTGTCTGTCTGTCTGCCTGCCTACCTGGCTTTCTGGTGCAATACAGTCAGCAGACAAAAGACAAATGGCTTCTTTCGAGCTGACAGCCATCTCCCATTTACTCTACTGCTGCCTGACCAAACCCTTACTGGACCTTCATTGATCCAGCTGAGCCCAGAACCAAGGAAATGAATAGATATTTTGGCAGAGCCTGCATGTCAACAACACATGCTAGTTACAGTACAACACTGGCTAGGAAACACACCTCCCAAAACAGTGAAAGGCCTGACAGCTACTTTCAGCCCTGCTCTACCTTCAGACAAAAATCTATTTAATCTCTCCCGCCCTCTATCTCTACTGTCCCTCCCTCCCTTCCCCACCTCCTCCTCGGTCTCCTCGCTTCCACATCCACCTTTCTCTCCCCCCTCCCACCTCCTCCCCTCTCCTTACTTTAAAGGAACAAGCTGTAAACACTGAAGGATGGGTATAATGTCAGTGTTCTCTCATACAGTTGCTTAGATTCAGTAGAAGTTTAACTTGTGTGTTCACATCTTGTATTGCTGAGGGATGAGTCTTCATCGTGTTAGTACAGTAACATCCATAGCATATTAAACCAGGCTATTTCATCCGCCGGCAGTCCCTCATAGTCTATGCTGTCACATGCATCATGGTGACACTGTCATCCCTCCCTCTCATCCGTCTCATCCCCTAATCCTCTCCTCAGCCTTTCCACCTCTCGATGCATATGATGTGTCTGTGCGTGCGTACGTGCACGTGCATGTGAGCATGCTCCGGTTCGTCTGGCGTGATCAGGCTGCTAACGACCAATGTGATTTGAGGCTGCTCTTCTGTTCTCTCTCTGTGTGAACGTGTGTGGCTCTACGTGCCTGTAATAATGTATTTTCACCAGATCTACAATATGTCGTCCATGTTAATGGATGAGGGATTGCAATTATGAGCCGTCAAGTGAGACGCATGCATTTTTTATGTACTTTGCACACACACACACACACACACACTCCGAGGTGACCAGAGACCTGAGCATCTAGAAAAGCAGAGGCTGGGTATCTCCCTGTGACAGCTGGGGAACCCGAATCAGTGATTTATTTGTAATCCAGTGATGACATCATATTAACTGTCATCGGGATAATAAATCAGGATCTCCTCAATTGATCCAGAGGTACTTTCCATCAACCTCCGTGCTGCCTCAACCTTAGGGGATTCCCTGTTCCTGTCCATCTATCTCTGGCTCTTGGTTTAAACCACTTCCCCGTCAGTCCTCAGAACTAAGTCCTGTCCTTCAGCGGGCTCACAGACCAAGCAGACCTGTGTCAGTTGCCTGAAGGGAACGGCTCGTCAGGATCTTTTTGATGTACACTGGACACCATTCAAAACACAGTCAATGTCAGTTGTGCCTAACTATTACGGAAACAGTGTACAGTGTGTTAAACCAAGGTGTGTGTCTGCAAACCCCTTTGGGAAGCATGCTCAGCCATGCAGATTAAGAGATTCCAGTGCCTAGTAAAAGAGGCAAATGGGAAAATGCTGTGATTCGGCGGGCCGGTTATCAGTACCAAACATGGCGTGAATGGATACCGGATCTACCGGGCTGACCGCGATCTCACAGTCCCACGGGCCAAGTTCGAGGCCGGCAACGGTGACTGGTCACAAAGATGTGAAGCCGACACACAGAATCTGTCACCGTTGTCAAGCCGGTTCCGAATGTCTGTTGGTTCTGCTCCTACAGGAAGTCTGAGGAGGAGGTGGATATGGACAAGGTGACGGCTGCCATGGTTCTGACGAGCCTGTCCACCAGCCCGCTGGTTCGGAGTCCACCCGTCAAAGGCACTGGTGAGTCCAACTCAAACGCTTTCTTTCTTTATTCATCTTCTTTTTATAAAGGTTATCACCTTGCCATTGAGAATCTCTTTTACAAAGGGGATTTTAGGTGCAGGACGGAAACCACTCTCACTGAGCGGTGGTCGCGACTGCTAGTATCGGTATTGCTGCACTCTGAACAAACTGCAGCGTTTTTTTTTTTTTGACAAACCATTTCCTGTTTCCTATGCATCTCCCTTGGCTGAGGTCAGGTCACGGTGAGGTTGTAGACCAGATGGAGAGAGCTCTGCCACCAGGGGACGTTCAGGGTCGTCTGTGATCTCTTTGTTTCTTCTCCAGCTTAACGTCAAATTCCAAGCGTTGAAAGGGTTACCAGTGTGAAATCTCAGGCTGAGTTTCTGCTGTAATGTACGTTATAGAAATATGCATCACAAGGCCCCCAAGCTAAGTCCCTGGGGGTGAAAACCTGAATTTGAGGTGTTGTTGGTTGTTTCTCACTGCATACAGTCAAAGTCAGTGCAGCTGGACGGCAGGACAGTGTCTGTCATTGAGTCCAGGAAACATACAGTACATTTTGTTTTTGTAATTTATACAAATGCATTTGTAGTGTAACATTGTCTGTGCTCCCCCCCCCCCCCAGAGGGTCTGAATGGATGGTGGAAGGACAGCGGCGGGGGCTGCTTCACCCCCTCCAGTTACAGCAGTAGTGGTTACTGGAGCTGGAGTGGCCCCAGTGACCAGTCCAACCCGTCCACCCCCTCCCCGCCGCTCTCCGCCGACAGCTTCAAGCCCTTCCGCACGCCCGGCGCCAACGGACCCGCCCCCGACGACGCCATCGACGACCAGGACGGCAGCAGCCTGCTCTTTGACGAGCCCATCCCCCGCAAGCGCAAGGTGGGTGGGCTGTCGGATTTAACGGGAGACACGGTTTGCGTACGGGCGGCCAGGCCCGGATAACACAGGGATTGCGGGAATTAGCTTGACAATATCGCCATTGATCGGGGTCTTTCCGAGGACCGCACAAACATTTAATTAGATCGGGGTTTGTAAGTCATTCTGACTAATCCATTTGGTAATGGTACGCGATTGATTTAGATGCTAGCTAGCTACTGCAACACCTCTGAAAGGTTGACCTCTGTGACACGCTGACCAAGGTAGTGTTGGAGACGACGCGCGATAGATGCCGATCCCCACACGCAGTGGCGAATCCGGATGACCCGATGTCTTCGTTAGCCTACGTGAACGCGGTGGGTGAAGGGCAAGCGGAGGAACAACATGACTGGAGAGTGTGAAAACGGGATGATGCAACACGTCATCCCTATTTACAGCCGCCGAACGCTTGCCCCCAACCAATGTTTCATCCCACCATTATTCACACTGTTGACAGCCACCATTCTGCCGCTGAATGAGTGGATCTTTCCTGCTTTATCTGTCCGACTCACGTCGTCATCCCTGTTATGTGAGGGAGCATAAATTCCATGCAGGCTTGTCGAGGGCTAAGGCTTGCTCGGTTTTGTGGTGTTTAGCTGTCAATGTGCACACTCTGCCTCTCAACATGCCAAATACACACACACACACACACACACACACACCACCAGCCTGCCCATGAGTCTCTAGCCATTTATCCTGCTTAATTACTGTACAGCCACACATAGTCCCACCTGGAATTGGAATGAAGGATTTTAATATCATCACCGGCAAACATGAAGGGGAAGCAGCCGGCCTTTTGTCCCATCAGATCAATAGGATCTCTCAGCTGAGATGCGCATGGCACCGCTCAGTTCTTAATGGGATAAGGGTTCTAAATGAGAAGATGGACGGGGGAGACGGGAGGGGGTGGAGAAAGAGGTGAAAGAGAGATGAAGGGAGTGTACAGAGAGATGAAGACAGAGAGAGAACGGTTGAGGGGAGATATACAGAGAAAGTGCAATAGCCTGAGATGAGGACAGTGTTTACATCTGGGTCGTCTCACAAATAGATTCAGTTGAATCCCTTTGAAATTTTAACTAGAAAGTATGGACTAGCATTTAAGAAGCCTGTTACTTTAAATGAAGATAATTTTGTGAATCTGTGTAATATGAACAAAGGCATTTTAAGTGCATAAAATTAAAATGTTCACAACTTCTAGGAATAGTTTAAGCCACTCAACCCCCAAATCCTTTCCCAATCATTGTAAAGCTCTTGCTTCAAATAATGCCAATATGCTTTTGATTTTACATATTTAAAAAAAAAAAATGTTTTCATTAACGTGCGCCAGCGCCAAGTAAGTTTGAAAATGCTAGTGTCGTTTAAACGTTTTTAAAATTAACATTTTACATAATATTGTTCTGTAGCTAAGCACTTCAATTTGTTTTGGACATTTTATGGTGGAGCAACTGAATAATATCACGGCAACTCTATTACCCTTAGATACTTAAGCTGTGGCCATGTATAGTACCTATAAAATCAGTTTATGCATAGAGCGATTTCGTTTTATTTTTTTCCAAATTCCATGATATCCAATTTATTTTTAGTGATTCCGTTCTTAATATCACACCTCCATATAAACCCGCTAGGCACTAGTGGCGCGCGGGCCCGTTTTTTCTACATCCACAGAGGCTCGTAATTCCAAACAAGCCATCCGCAACCATACAGATTTTATAGATTAAATTAGTGAGGCCCGCACCCGAACACTAAACCAGAAATAAGAAATTGCTGCTGTAACACACAGTTTGCCTAGCGTTGTTTGATCAAGCGTTTGAGTGACGAAGGCGCGATCTGAAAGCTTAAATGAATAATATGGCATAGTTCTCTCATAGGTTATTGTAAAAAATGTTAGGATTATCAAGGTCATTCAATATTCAGTACGGACGCAACCCTCACGCCCTTAATCTAAACAATATTTTATGACCTTTAGCCTGTCTGCGCAGTGGATATACCGCATCCCAAATGGGCATGTAGACCTGTTCGAACGAGCTCTGGGTTTCTGACAGCGCGCTTCTGTGCGTGAGCGAATTTTTTATGTGGAATATGAGCAAATGCACACGCCTTCACGAAATCCTAAACTCTGTTAATGTGGATTGAATAGGGAGAGTGAGGGCAATTCGAAGTTTTCACGACGATAACGTTTTCCTGCGAGTGACAAGTTCACGTTTAGTTCTACGTGACTCAGTGAGCGACACATAATGCAAGCAGATTTCCAATGTTCTTTCAGAATCGTGGCTCTTTTAGACTTGACAAAATATGGTGTTAATTATTATTAATATTCCGTGACTATATTAGAATGATATTTTCTGATGAAAATATATTTAAAAATACATATATTTTGTTGAATTCCCTGTTTATGTTCCGTGATTTTGTGCGTTCTCAGCGTGGAAATGACAGGACCCTAAGTGTAGAGCATGGGGCGGGCATCGCCCGGATTTCAAGTCTGATTCCAACACTGAAGTACACAGAAATACAAACACTTACTCGCTCGGTACTGCGAGTTGCGAATATAAATGTATTACTAGAAATTGTTTTACTTTCATTTTTTGTGAATCATCCATTACCCTGTCACAACGAAATTTACAGCTGAAGATATTTTTTTATTTACATTTTTTTAAATCCCTCTAAATTAGAAAACAAATGAAAAAGTGAAAAAGTTCATGTTTCATTGGATTTTATTGAAAGGAATACATTCAGCTTGATTACATTTATTAAAATATTTTTCACCGGTTGATTTAATTTATTTTTCACCGGTTGTCAGGTGCAGTCTTTATTATTGAACAATGGAGTGTCAAACTCTCGATATTGGCTTTAGAGACAAGTGTGCCTTTTTCAAGGTTCCCCATCTTTTCAAAACACGTCCCCCAAGCCAACTAATGGTGCCGGGTTGCAAATGAAATCCTCACCCACGCCAACCTGAGCCTCGGGCTGCTTGTCTTTCTCCTCTGAGCCAAACGCGATGCCGCTCGCTTTCCAGTCTCTTTTAATTAACTGTGTGCTGCTTGTATGGGGAACTGCACAAGGATTTTGTTACTTGAGAACCAACACACACACTCCAAAGCAGGGGAGAGCGATTATTGCTAGGATTAAATTGGGATTTATTCGTCTTAGTTTGGTCATCGCCATTTAATAAAATAAGAATGAAGTCTCAATGTGTTATTATTTAAAACGCTTAAGCTGAATATGTGTTCAGTAGTGCAATATTCTAATACATAGTTATCCAGCATTTTAGGTGTGTCTGATCTTAATTGTTTTCAGCAAAGGCGTTTTCTCAGCTGTGGTGAGATGGATAATTCGTAAATGTTCCTATAATATTGTCTAATGAACAAGTAGAGCTTAGCTACATTAATGTACAATCTCATTGGTTAATGTTATAACAGGTGGGTTTAAAGAGTGAATGTGTTAATGTTTTTCACCTTTCAACTGGATCCATAGCACTTTGTACAGAAAGATGATGTGATCTCTGCTAGGCACTTTAGTTCTGGTAACTGGATGAGTTCAGTTTGGATGAAAATCCCTAGATGTCCTGTTTAGTATTTAGATCTAGTGTTTGCTGCAGTAGGGAAGCCTAATTGATAAGACACGTTTTAGGTTTAAAATCATTTGTCATTTGTGAGTCCTTGCATCCTGAATGTTGCTGTTAAGGACAACTGTTTTTCAAACCAGACACATTTCCTGAACATCCTTCAGTAAGCTAGGCAGTAAATCAAGGACTATTTTACGATTATGGGAACTCATCCTTTTCTATAATCTTGAATGTTTACTCTTGGTATGCTGTTTTACAATAATCAACTTTATTTTATCTACTGATTTGGCTTTGTGGGGCAAATAGTGTTCAGTAAAATATTGAATCAGCCCTCTTCCTCAATTGAAGGGGATGATGACTAAATCTCCAAGAGGTTGGGAGTCTGATTTCATTGGTCCTCAACTTGAAAACTCTGTGCAGTTGACCATGCCAGCAGCACAAAGTTAATTAAAGAGAGTCTGATGAGCGAACAGCTATGTCTTTGGCTAAGAAGAGGTAAGCCCTATCCATAGGGTATGCTACAAAACAATGGCACTAGATAGACTTGTGGGACGCTGGTCCGAATCCCAGAGCTTCAAGGTGAAACATCTGTTTTTCTTACCCGTAGCAAGACAGTAAATCCAAATTAACCCGAAAGTCACTCCAAATCAGAGTTGGCTAAATGTAAGTAAAAGAAATAAAACTCATTTCGAAAAGTTTGTGGCATTACTTTGGTAACTTGATATCGTTTAGCCAGGTAAATCACAATAACAACCAATCTGTAAAAAGGAATCCGTTGCTGTTAAATATTTTCTCTTAATTTAACAAGGCTGAAATGAATGACAGTTACAAGGACTGAGTTGTGGGCAAATGGATGCACATGACATCCTCTGATGAGGGATCAGAACATTAAGATACTGGTCTTCTCTGTAAGCATTCAACTGGAGACACACACACACACACACACACACACACAAACTCTCTGAGATGCTGTTGCTTGGAAGTAATTGCTCTCGTAGGGCCGTTCTGTAATTAGAGGACAGATTGTATGAGAAATGGCACAGTGTGTGTGTGTGTGTGTACATATGTGTGAAAAATATCACCACAGATTGCAGGACTCTTGAAGGAATACTTGTAGAGCGTTGCTCTCCTCTTTCACAATACACCAGCCTTTACACTGACTCAGTGAGGCAGTCGGTAAGCCAGGTCAGTCAGTGAGACTCTCACTCAGCCAGGTCAGTCAGTCAGCCAGGTCTGTCAGTGAGACAACCAGCCGGGTCAGTCAGTCAGCCAGGTCAGTCAGCCAGATCTGTCAGCCAGGTCAGTCAGTGAGTCAGTCAGCCAGGTCAGTCAGTGAGTGAATTGATAACGTGCCGGATGTTCTCTCTCCCATCTGACGTACAGAACTCAATGAAGGTAATGTTCAAGTGTCTGTGGAAGAACTGCGGGAAGGTTCTGAGCACAGCTGCTGGGATCCAGAGGCACATCCGGACCATTCACCTGGGGTAACACACTGTTATATATACACATCCAGACCATTCACCTGGGTTAACACACTGTTTTATATACACATCCGGACCATTCACCTGGGGTAACACACTGTTATATATACACATCCAGACCATTCACCTGGGGTAACACACTGTTTTATATACACATCCGGACCATTCACCTGGGGTAACACACTGTTTTATATACACATCCAGACCATTCACCTGGGGTAACACACACTGTTATATATACACATCCAGACCATTCACCTGGGTTAACACACTGTTATATATACACATCCGGACCATTCACCTGGGGTAACACACTGTAATATATACACATCCAGACCATTCACCTGGGCTAACACACTGTTATATATACACATCCGGACCATTCACCTGGGGTAACACACTGTAATATATACACATCCAGACCATTCACCTGGGTTAACACACTGTTATATATACACATCCGGACCATTCACCTTAGTTAACACACTGTTATATATACACATCTGCTGACATTGGTTTCTGTGGCTTCTCTGTCAGCCACTTAAGGGTTATGATGAGATTGTGGCGGGGAGCATTAGTCCAGTCCAGCCGTCATTTCCCTGTGATGATAGCAGGCCTCGTCTAATTCCTCAGCAGGCTGAGTCAGGGCATTATTTGAACCCACTCCCGTCCCTCAGGAGAAACTGGGACTCTGACTGCAGTGACGGGGAGGAGGACTTCTACTATTCCGAGATCAAGCTGAACACAGACTCCGTGGCCGACGGTCTGAGCAGCCTCTCCCCTGTCTCCCCCTCTGTGCTCTCCCCCGTCCCCCCCCCCCATGATCACCACCGACGACCCCCGGCTGAAGGCGGCAACAGGACCAATGGGAACAAAGAGAACCACAGCCACGCCCACTCTAACACCACGCCCCTCAGTCGCTCTGCACCCAGTGCCCTCTACCTCATCCACTCCGACCACGCCTACCAGGTGAGAGACACGCCCAAAAAAGCGATGTAATCCCAGATAGTCCTGTGAATGCTTGGGAGGATGCCAGTGTAATCAAGGAGGGAATTAGGTTATTTCCAAATCCAGTTTTCAACCACTGGTTTGGAGTATTTACTAAAGACAGTGCATGTACCTGAACTGAGTGCTCTGTTGTTATTTTACATAGTTCATTTACTGAGTGATTTAGCGACTGAGAAACCGTCCGACTTGTTCTTTGGTGTATTGATGGATTTGTTAATTGACTGTGTGTGATATACGGAAGCCTCCTGCGCCGATCGTCTGAGGTGTGTGACTGACCCATAATCCTCTGTCCTCATCGTAGGCAACGGCTCCGGTCACCATCCCCTCCAACGGGTCCGCCTCTGGGTCCGCCTCTGGGTCCGCCTCTGGGTCCACCTCTGGGTCCGCATCTGGGTCCGCCTCCTTCACCCCCAGCAGCAACAGCAACTTCAGCATCTCCTGGCAGTCGCCGCCTGTCACCTTCACCGGCACCGCCGTGAGTGTAAACCCAAAACACACACACACGTTTGTACAGATAACCTCATGGGGACCAGAAAATAGAAATTGCACGCTCCCTTGACCGAATCTTAACCCTAACCTTAACCCTTACCCTAATCCTAACCTTAACCTAACCCTAATCTAACCCTAAACCTAATCTTAACCTCAATAAAGTAACATTTATGCCTAAACTTTACCTAGGTGTAATGCCTAGACTTAACCCTAAACTTAACAACAATGCCGGTCCTTAAAGAAACCCTTAAAGAATTCTAACTGTAAAATTTACTTTTGCCTCATATGGACTGGAAAAAGGTCCCCCATGAGTCCAATTTCATGTGGTTTTACTATACTCATGGGGACATTTGGTCCCCATGAGTATAGTTAGACCTAAAACACACACACACAAAACAATACAACCCCACGCAATGTCTGCCTGTCTGTGCAATGTCTGCTTGTCATGAATACCTGAGGTTTTCTGCTGTTTTCTGACTGAATTGACATTCCTGTTTTCTGTGTGTGTGTGTGTGTGTGTGTGTGTGTGTTGTTTCTACTGCTCCCAGGCATCTCCCACACAGAGTCAGACACAAAGCTGTGGGGAGCAGCGCTCCCAGACCTTAGCCGTTCTTTCCTCCCCTCCGAGAGCCTCTGGCTCACTCAGGTACTGACCACGTCCATTAGCAGACATTACTGACCACCTGTGAACTTAGAGCCTCCTGAAGTCAGAGGAAACCTGTGGTGAATTCATGCCTGGAGACAGTGACCATTGTTCTTTTTTTGTTGTTGTTCTCTTTCCTATAAAGTATGAATTCAATATAACCCCTGGTTATTTTCTCTGACGTTGTCAACCCGGTGCTAACGAGCTCATTTGACTCTTTCCTCATCGGTCCCTGTTCAGCCGAAAGTCCCGTGGCGAAGGAAGGAAGTGCCGTAAAGTGTATGGGATGGAGAACCGGGACATGTGGTGCACGGCCTGCCGGTGGAAGAAAGCCTGCCAGAGATTTACCGACTGATTTGCCGACCTGACGCTTGACCGACCCGAGTGCTGAGGAGGTCTGCCGTGAGAACCGCGGGTGTTGTTTCCGTCATGCGCATGCGTTAACGCCACTCCAGAACCAACATTCACAGCGCTCTGCAGTCCTGGCTCCGACCCATGCTGACACATGCCGTGTCCTGAGTGCATCCTAAACCCACATCCGTCCCGGGAAGCAACACAGCTTCAGCAAGAACCTCTGCCTTTCCTTATGTTGATTTTGTTGTCTCTACTCTTTCTTGTTTTCCTGTCTTTTCTGTTTTGTAAAGCATCTCTGTGATTTCAACGGGTCCAGGGTGAAGTGATCGGAAACCTTTCTCTTTTTTATGAGGAGAATAGGCCTCCTGGCTTGGGGAGAACCCTGTGGTGAAATGAGAAGAGGGGTAATGTCTTGTTTATTCCACGTGGACTCCTTTTTCCCCATTATCTTCCTTCTGTTCTCTCACACTGCCTGGTTCTTCTACTGGATAGTGTTGGGTCTTCTGGTTCCCTACAACCACACACCCCTGTCCTCCCAGTCCTCAACCCAGGGAATGTCTTGGGTCTGGTCTCAGCAGGGGTAGATTGAGGTCAATAGCACCTCCTAGTGGTGGGAATAATATTGATGCAAAACAAATCCAATATACATTCTGTCAGGAAAACAAACCTTGCCAGCAGCAATGAACCCCACACCGCAATGCTGCATCACAACAAGCAATTCAAATCACATCAACACAGAACAACAGGATCCTACCAACATTTTATAGATATCTATATATCCAGTCAACGGAAGCTAAAAAAGGGTTATTTACTTTCAGGGAGTGTTAATCAACAGAAAGCAAAACCAGCAGCTAACCTTTTAAAACTGTGGGGTTTTGGTCACATGATATCTACCTTCAACCAAAAAGTTTGTTCTGTTTAAATTGTGTTAATTGTGCCATTTTCCCTATTGCTGTTCTTTGTCTGTATCTGTTTTTGGTGTATTGAAATCACAACAGACAGTTTTTTTTCCAACTAAGAACTTAAAATGTGTTGGGTGAAGTGACACCGTTCTTACACACTTTGGGGCCAAACGAACAGCCAGCATCAAATCCGGACCCAAACCGGGGCAGCATTCAAACAACTGTCCTGCTACTGTTCCCCGTCTTCCATCAGGGGTGCAAATATAAAGTTTTTTTATGGCAACTATACCATAGGTCACCTACAAGATGGAGGGTCCCCTCAATACCAAATGTGAGGCAACAACTTGTTCTGAATGTGCACTTGTCAAGGCGGCATCATTGGTTGGTCTTGTTTGGGGGTGGGGCAACATCTCTGTCTCAACCACGCCCTCTAATAACATGGCCCCGTTGACAGGCCAGACCAGAAAGGTAGACTGAGTTGAACCTAGGATTGGGAAAGGACATTGGGGAAGTGTTTTGGAAGTTTTTTTTCAGTGTCGCTCCCAGCACTCCCTTCCAGACTTATTCCACCTGGGCAGGTGCAGCCCTTTTCTCATTGGACTGAATAAATAGAAAGAGACTTTTCAATAGGCTTTGGTTTATACCCGGTGGCACACTTCAAACCACTAACGCATCCAGCTGATTGGTTTGTGGACTAGTCTATCCCCGCCCATTCCGCTTCCCTTTGGTGAAATAGGCCACCTGATTGGCCGGGATGCAGGAGGCTTGTCATGATGGTGTAGTTACTTTGAAAGTGTTTCTGTCGGACCGGGAGGCTGTCTGTGTCGGACCGGGAGGCCAGCTCTGTGGGACCGGGAGGCTCAAAGCTGATGCACAGCATTACAATTCTCCACACTTCAGCCAAAGTGCACATTATCAGTCATGGATTTTCAGAGTGGTGGACTCTTCAGCCAATGTTTACAGCAGTCCTATGCTTTCAAATTCATCATGGGGAGAATGCAGGTGCTCATTTTGGGAGAAGTGTGGAGAATTTGCAGGCTAATACTCCTATAAGAAGGTCACACAGGTCAAGGGTAAAAGTTCCACAGTTACTATTAAACCTACTTTCTGTTCATCACCCATCTCTACATACCTTCGTTATGTTGTACCCTTAACTCACTGCTTATCTTTTTTTGTGTTTTATTGGTATGTATATGCAGGTGCAGATCTGACCATTTACTAAGCTACATTTTCTCCATGTTAAAGCTCAGCCGACACACAATGAACAGGAGATTACAGCAAAAGGCAGAGACGTGTGACAATGTGTCATTCACCTGTAGGTTAAACCAATGTTGGAAACATGGTTGCTCATGTCAGGTCCTGCTTATATCATGTTGCGTCTTTATTATATACAGTATTTGTGTAGATTATCTAAAACCATGCAATTGTATATGTGAACAAACTGTTGTTTAAAATGACAACTTTTTATATACGTATAGCAAGTATATGTTTAAATCTAATGCAAAAGAGAGGGATCTGGCTGTTGTTCTTGTACTATTTTGCGTTTCTGAATTGCTATAATGTGTTTATTTTCGTTTTCTGCTGACAGAATGCTGTGGAAATTGTTACTTTGGAACTGTTAAGGAGTATTCTCTCATTCTGAAACCAAGGCGAAACATTTCGTTACATAGCGTCAGTAGCTACAAGCTAACGCCACAAGCTAATGCCCAAATGCTTACACACACTCACAGTAACCTTTATAACATTTATCTGCCTGTGACGTTTTGTGGTTGGAGAGATTTAAAGACTTGGGTATTTTTTCCAGTACCTTTCTCACCAAACTCATATAGTAGTCAGATTGGCATTTAGCTTGACTGACACCTCTGTGTTGTGTGTGTTAGCCCCTTTAGGCTAATGTTTGGGCTGCTACTGTTGCTGGTGCTGTTTCCACAATGCTGGCCCTTCCCTCTTACTGGGGTCATCTCAGATGAAAGGCCTGTTGGTGAGTCCACTTGATTGGGCATTCCTCACCTCCTTGATTTAAAATATTATTTGAAATGACAGAACAGACAAAATTTCAGCTACAGGAGTCCCTCCTTGAGAATTATTTTCAACGCTGATGGGTGATTTATTGTTAATCTTGTTTTTGTTATCTGATGCCCTGCTTCTATCACTTTGGTGCTTCTTTTACTGTGTTCAAGAAGTGGTATCCCAATAGAAATAGAATTCTTAAAGTGAAATTGTGTTTTCTATTTCTATGTCCCCATTATGGTGGAGATTGTGACAGCTTCTGCAGGGCTGCGCCTGGGTCATTTACTGGTGCCATGCACTGAGGTGGAAGAAAACACATGGGGAGGTGCTACTATTGACCAATGCTATTTCACTATAATGTCCTTTCTATCTTCTATATATCTATGGCCTCTGTTACACTGTGGTAGAAGATGAAAATAAAAACACCTGCCTAAAGACAAGTCCAACTCTCCACAGAAAACTAGGTCTTTTAACTCCGAAGATGTCCTTTTTTGGTCATTGGCAGCAATTTCAGTGCATATCATCTGACCGGTTTCCAATTCGACCAATTTGAGCCGAATATTAACTATGAAATGCAAGAAAAATAGTTGAATACTGTACATGTAATGGGGAATGACGTCTTCAGATGTAGCAACATTAATTGTCAAGACTGGTGTAAATACATTTCTCATATATAATGACCTTCCGCCATGCAAGCCTGTATTACCTTGTCTTTATGGAATTGAAATACCATTCAATTGGCTGTGGGTGACTGTGTTTTAACAGGGGCATAGTTTTACATCTAGTACATTAGGGTCAGTCTGATTTCCCCAAGGTGTCCGGTTCAATAATGTCACGTGTTATTTACACAAGTCAGCGCTGGCTGGGTGGAACCTGAGGGAATAATAGTTCACTAGAATTGCATGTTTGCTTTATTTACTGTGACCTGTAAAATGGCTTCCCACTATGAACAGGTGTTAGAGAAGCCAGGTTGAAACACCAGCATCAAAGCAGCTCTTTAGGAGTTCCTTGTAGGAGTTATGTGGCTGGTATGAATACGTACGACAGGCATTTTGATGGCGATGTGTTGCACTGCATCATAGGTCCAGCTCGTCTTTTGTTGTCATACACGTATACTCTGCCGCTGAAAAGCTTGCTTTTCCTGTCAATTTTAAGGACTGATAAAACAACGCAGCGATTCCACCTGCTTTTACATCTGGCCTTATTTTCTCTTTCTTTGCTTTATTTTAGTACCCAAAACATTTTATATAATCTTATCTGTTATATAGAATCGATCTCATATTTCATATAAGTTTTACTACTAAAACATACGATGAACTTGTGTCTACCAATGTTATCAAACAATCCATTATGGAATGCCATTATGGCATTATGAAACGTGAGTTGGCTTGGAGTAATTAAATCATTTTGTTACCAGCTTAAAAAATGAGATGTTTTCAATTGCATTGTAGTCTATGGTAAGTGATGACGCAGCAAAATGTCGCAACCAAGTTTAAGTAAAGAAGAAAGGGTTTTGGGAATAAACATCTATACAAGCGCTGAAAGAGTATAAAAGAGACCATATGTAAAACTAGGAAAACTGCATCCTATCTGATGGAGGTGTGAACCCAAGCTAGCATAAATGATGAGGACAATTTGCACATACGCACATACATACAATGACTTTCTACCCGCCGTTTCCTGCCAGTGCAGGTGTAGTTGTGATGGATTCTGAGGTGATGGATTCGTGCTGTGATAAACCAGGGCGGAAGTGTCATGAAAGCATAAAGAGAAGCTACGTTTAGCTGAGCAGTCTTTCCAATGGCCCTGGCTTCTGTCATGTTCCCTCCGTGCCCAGGGCTGAACATTACTTCCCTTCGCTTGATTAACCAGCGAGATACAGTAGCGCAGATGTCCTTCAGGTGCAGTCCATTGGCTTTCAAACCCAGTAGGGCTTTTTGGTCTGACCCTCCTCACCCCCTGTGTTCCGGCCACAGTGGAATCCTCCATGATTTGACAGCAGCAGGTGGGATGGGTGAGGCTGGGCTGAGCAGAGACACGTCAACTGGCACAATACTTTCTGACTACACTCACAAACACACACAGCAGGACTTTATGGTAAAGGATTTCATAGAAAAATGATCTGATATACAGTACCAGTCAAAAGTTAGAACCTGTGACTGGTACTGTATTTCTCATTAAGGACATGTTTTTTTTAAATAATTTAAATCACATGCTGCTTGTTGTATGTACAGTCATGGGAATATGGCTGCTGAATTAACCTTAAAGAAGCTCACGAGAAACCGACATTCAAGCAGCCAGCAGGGCTTCCAACTTAACCAGTGTTTCCGTGCTGCTGGCACTTTACGGGCAGGTTGTCTGGTCCCTCCCACTCTGTTAGCTGGGTTGGACCATATCGTCGTGTTCTCGGATTTAAGGAGTAAGGGGCGGTGTCCATGACTGCGTTCAGGAATGTTATTTCATTGTGAAACGTGAAGTAGAGGATGTTGTTTTTCTTGGCAACCTTGAGTTTGACTGTGCCTTGGGATGGTGAGTCTGGGTGTGTAGAAACACAGCTAATGGAATGTAGGCTTCTTAATCCTATCTTAGTTAAAATGAACATAGTTGAGTCCCTGTTTGGCCCCCATGTAAATACAAGGCTGGTAATTTAAGCCCTAGATGGAGTTTTGGTTGGACATTTTGATGAACAAGGAAGGTGTGACTTTTCGTATATTCACAGATGTTCTTTATAAACAGTTTTTGATACATGTACTTTTTTGCCTATACTGTCCTTTTTCTGCTTTTCCAAACATGTATTTCTCTGTGTTTGAGGGCTTGTACATAAAATGCATTCATATGAGATTGAAGAAATACAGTCATAATGATAAAGGTTGACTGCAACATGTTTGGGAAATCAGGGAAGTGTTTTTTTATGTATTGAAGCGGTGAGATAACCTATTTCATTCAGAGACTGGGAGCAACTAGAAGCCTGCAGGTACAGTACCAATGTTCTGTCATTGTTGGACCTCCTTTGAATTATGGCACTACATTGTTCTTCTTTGACCTCCAATCAAATTGAAGTTGCTGGTGGCCAAAATCCATTTTCTGGCCCCTTTTTCAGAAAAAGCAGGAGGCAGCTTTTTGACCAGGCCGACTGTTGTTACCCGAAATTGATACCTCAGCCCTTCAACTGGCACTTCCTTAGGAGCATTTACAGGTGAACAGAGCTGGGTCACCTGTTTTATTCAGTGCCCAAATTCTAGTTGCCTTCCCGTAAAAGGCCAAATGGAGACTGTAAATGGATCATCTCACTGTCCTGTCGTTTATCTATAATGACCATATTAACCTCAACAAACTCAATGACTGTCGCACTGGATTTTTACACTTTTTCAATCGGCCTATGTACTCTTCTAACCTAGGATTATCTATAACTGTATTTTATAATACTGCATGTGCATGTGAAGCTTTAGGGGAACGACTTTATAAATGTGTATGTCATTGTGTTGTGGTTACCCACGTAGGAACCGGAGGGCAGGCAGGTCGCCATCAGGAGGGCGGAAAGTCCTCCAAACACTAGCGGCAGGGCAGGCGATGTACTCCTGCCCTGCTGTTCTCCGGTCGGTTACAGTTGCAGCTTTTTCCCTATGGGGATCTTCTTTGAAGCCTCAGTCACATTGCAGATGTGGTCCTGCCGTTCTGTGGGCATCCCTCCATCTCTCTTCCCTCTTCTCCCCATCCCTCTTCGCATCGTCTCCTCCCTTGTCATAATGTGTACACTGGGTTGGTTACTCCTCTGTTAGAAGTAGTGCGCCACATTTTGCATCTTGGCCAAGCCAACCCGGGACTGGGCTTGAAGCCAGCCAGGGTGTTCTGCTGGTGCCCTGTATCTCTCGCTGTCTCTCTGGCACCATATTAACTACAGCAGAGTGTGTGCATAGCCAATCGTCTTATAGTTCACGGCCAAATTACTCCAATAAAACAAATATGGATGCAGTAGAAAATGGCGAGTTGATGCCAATGTTAATGGTTAAGCTACGCTGGCACATATGCAGAATGTGTAAATTTGGCCATTACTCTCCTCCAAGTCTTCTCTAGGAGGACAAAACCACCTGGGCCTACACAGATGAAGGCATTTTCCTGCTGTCCATTCACAATAGGCCCATCCATGTGTTTTGTAAAACTTTTTACGATTTTGTATGTAAAATTGTATGGTTTGTGACATCTGTCTGGAGTAAAGGAATATATCTGTCTAGTTAGAAGTAATGGATCTTGGGACATAGTGAAACGTTCTACATTGCAGTTATTCGGTTGCATTTAAAAAAAATTGTATTCTTTGTCTTCAGTTACCAACCTGAACGCATATGGCCATATTAGTAAAAATAAGCTGTGTGGACCAGACCTGGGTCAGGTATGTTATGTTTATTTAAAAGGACGTGTCTGAGCGGCACGAAATTGAGTAGTCCCCAAAAGAGAACTCAAAGCTTAATCTGGTGCGCCTGTATGGCTGGGAATATGGAGGGAAACTTATCTGACCCAGGTCTGTGTGTGAACTCAGGATGTGTCCTTAATAATTCTTAACAGGGGTTGCTGGTGCACTCAGAATCTGACGCTACGGAAACGGACCCTAGACGATGCTCGGCGTCAGAACGTCCACGACCAGAGTGGGTGAACGATATCACACCACGTCCAGTGTGGTAGAATTGTAATGTAAGGTGATTGGTCAGGTACATGAACAGGGAGGTGGTGACCTCATTTTAGTTCTGTCAGGATATGGAAATGTGTTACTCTGTAGGGTGGACATCTCACAATGTCAGGCACACGTCTCTGACATCATTCCAACCTCCAGCCGACCTCCCATTGACTACGCCGTGAATGGCACCACATACTGCATGTCATCCATGCCATTTCAGATAGCTTACACCGTCTGTTTTACCGAGAGGCTATGCTGTGGATTCCAGTCATGCCGTCACCTAGCCAGAGTATGGGCCTGTAGAACCAGACACGGTACTCTGCCTTTCCCGGGTCGAAACCATTATAAGTCTTACGCTGCTTCCATCTCCCGCATTCCTAAGATAGACGGCTATAAAGAAAAGCCATAGAAAAAGCTGTGCCCCAGTCCTGCCAGCCGAAATCCCCTGCCCTGCATTGTCTTAATAACCTGGACACCTATCTCAATCCCTCCCTGATGCACTGCAAGCCAGGCCAAAGCCAACAACCCCCATCGTGATAAAGACAGTCGGAACTAATCAAACGCCGATCCCTCGGTTATCCACGGGATACAGCAGGGCTCAGGAAGGCCGCGAGGCGGACAAGGTCACGTGTCTGTTAAACCTGCGGATTGGGACGGCTGTGGCGGATGCATTCCACATCCAGCTTATTGAGTCATGGACTTTAGGATGCTCGTTCCTCGGCGCAGCGCTGCAATAGCTTGGGTTTCCCTGCAGCTATGTGTCCTTCCCAGTATATGGCTCGCTCATGTCCCAGGGCCACGTCTGCTGGGGCCTACGGAGAGAAGCTGCTGACTGCGTAAGTCTAAGGCTGTCCATCAGGGAGAGGCAGAGCCACAACAGGTTGAGGGGAGCAGGAGGTGCGTGGGGGAAGAGTGGTGTACTGGTTAGGGAGAGAGCAACAATAGGAGGGATATCTGGCAGTGTAGTGTGTGTTTGTGTGCTTTTACACATGCTGCGCAATGTATACGCCCCACACCCACACACACACACACACACACACACGCACGCACGCGCGCACCCATCCAACACACACAGATACCCTATTTTTCTATAGATTGTGTTGGCCACAGTACAGGTCCGCATAAATGGGCCATCTGGTTGTGTAATGGTAAATAAGAAGCACTGTTGTCCATAAAATAAATAGCTTTCCCACAACAGGACCACCATACAGACTGTTTAATGATGGGAGAAAGAAAGACAGACAGACAGACAGAGGGGACGCAGGATGACAGACAGGGGTGACATCACTCATTGTTTATTTTTGATCAGAAACAGCAATGGTGTGTCCTCTGATCATTCATGATCTCCATCAGAATCATGACCTCAATGACAGATCTCCATCCGAAACATGATCTCAATTACAGATCTCCATCCAAATCATGATCTCAATTACAGATCTCCATCCGAATCATGATCTCAATTACAGATCTCCATCCGAATCATGATCTCAATTACAGATCTCCATCCGAATCATGATCTCAATTACAGCTCTCCATCCGAATCATGATCTCAATTACAGATCTCCATCCGAATCATGATCTCATCTTGCCTTATCATGCTTACTCCATTAGTGTCTTGTTCACAAACATGACCGTTTCAGTGTGGAGTTTTCAGGCTCTGAACATTTAGTAAACCGTAAACCACGGTTGAATATTGAATGAACATTACGACTGCACACTGAGTTTGAGAGACCATAAGCTACAGAGATTGATTTTATTATGCAACACACTGGGTGACACACACAGCACATGGCTGTAGCTAAGAAAATAGCATATACAGTGGGGCAAATGACAGTGTACAAGTCGCTGTTTTTATTATTATATCTGGGATTTTATATATTATTGCAATACAATACAAAGAAAGCACTTACCATACATGTGTTAAGGTTATGTACAGTATGTCTAAGAAATTGTATTCTACTGCACCAATGATGTTTGTATATCACTATTGTCCAATAGCTAAACATAAGTATAACATTGATAACCTTCCCTCTTTGGGAAAATCAACTCATGCTGACTGTTAACTCTTGTACTGCAGTATGTTTATACTCTGACCTGTGTGTAAATATAATCTACCGTTGTAATATTGTGATGGTCACCATATTGTTGTCAGTTGAGCTTTTGCTCTCGCCATTCCTTGGTGTTCCTATCTTGGGTTATGTTCAGTAGGTATCAGCCGGATATAAAAGGAATGACCGGGCTTATCGAATGATTTATTGGAATTTTAATTTTTATGTTGCAACATTCTTTGAAACACTTTCTGTTGTGTGCCCTAATGAACATGGCCCATGCTTCTATGTGATATAAGCTACAGATGTTAATTCAACTGAGAAATAAAGATACTTTTTGGCAGCTGTTTTACTACTACCTAATGTCTGCTTGTGTTCTTCTAAAGGTTTGCATGTGCACGTGGTACAGGTGTGCCTGCAAACTGGCGTGCGTGCGTGTGATCTGTAGCCTAATTATATTTAAAAATACACACAGTGGCGATTTCATTCCACCATGAAGCAGTATTTTGATCGCACCATCAGTGATTTAAATGATAAATGTGTACTCTCCCAACCTGTTGGGCCATATTCTATTTCATTCTGTATATTAAATGTCATTCCCCTAATCTTCACAATACAGTCTCACCTCTTCCTCGCCATTCTATTAATTGAGAAACAACCAGCTCTGGGTCAAGTATTACTTTTTACTATCACAGTGGTACCAACCAAAAGCAGAGGTGTTGAATCTGAGATGAAGCCACTGGGGCAAATTCGGAGGCTTTTGTCACACTCCGCCATCTGGTGGTCTTGGATGATAATGCATGTTAAACCGGTAGTAGACTATGGCCCAGTGTCACAGAGAGGGATTGAGGCCTCTAGTGGCCAAAAGCCTGTTTCAGCCTGAGCAGCACCACACCCACTGTTAACTCCCAATAACATCAGTCTACATCAGTGTTTCTAAACCCTCATCCCTCCTGCCCTGCGTGTTTTAGAGCTCTACCTGCTCTGTCACACCTGATTCAAATGATCCGCTCATTATCAAGTCCTTCTTGAGCTACATCAGGTATGTTTGGGCAGGGAGAGATCTAATACATGCAGGGCAGGGGGCCGTCCAGGAGCAGGGTTGAGAAACACTGGTCTGTGGAGCAAGCGTCACATAACCACGGGGACTTTTGTTGTTGTTCAGTTTGCTTGCCAACTAATAGAAATAGCAGAAAATTGATAGGTAGAAAATAGATTTCCTCAATGGCACTTATGTTCCCATAGAAACCATATAAGGGTCTTTGTTGCCCAAACACATAATAAGTGACTTGTGCTTTATTCTGCAACAGGAATACAAATAAAGTATATAAAGAACTGCAGACAAAACCCTCTCTTCATCATTATTACCCTCATAATGACAGTAAATCTCAAACTGTGAAGGGGAGTTAATTACAGTATACCTAAAACATAATGGCGCACAGTTATTTAATGGATGTTAACATAGCCAGACATTCATAAATCATTAGTTTATATGTTTTTACCCAACCGTAATATTGAGTCGGGAAAATCTATAAAGATGCGTAATGCATTTAAAAGCAACAGAGTATGAATAGTGTAATATGAAGTGCAAACATAATAAAGGGATATTTCCAATGTTTTGCCTTCAACAGTGACAAAAATTCACTATACTGCTGAGACCAAGCGTTCTCTAGCAGAGAGCGTGATCAAGACCTCTGCCATTTCAACCCATTACCCCAGTGTGAACCACCCGGCCTAGAGCTGCAAAAAGAGGCCCTGGCCTGCTACTCAGCTACCACCTGACCCTAATCAAGCCTCATCAGGGGAATCATAACAGGGCCAAGAAGAACCGCTCAGGACAGGAGTGTGATGCAGGCCCTGCAAAGAAGATACAGATGAAAACCAAGGAGAAGTTGCTGAGGATGTCGACGCTTTGCACGTCTGCACCCATACTCCCAAACAGCCACCATGAAGCTGCCTGGAGGGAAGCCGCCGTTTTCACGTTGAGCTTTCACATTCTCCATGGATGCCATGAATGAACATCCTAGCACATCTAGCAACACAGGGATCTGTGAAATCCCCATTGAGCTATTAGCCCAGGACTAGGCTTAATCGGTCTGCAAAACCGGCCCATAATCTATTTAACTCTCAGGTATCAAGCAAGGAAATTAAGTATGCTATCAATATACTGTAAGTACATAAATATATAGGTGCATCGCAGAAACATAGAATAACATGGATTTTAATTAATAAATGGATGAAACATTTAATATAATCCAAACGAAATCGAGAAACAATGTGTCATAATGGTCTAAAATAACATTGTTGACTAAGAATGCACATGAACAGTAATCTCCCAGAACCTGTCAAATGAAACAATAGCATTCTGATTATACTCCAGACCATGGTACCTAAACTGGCTTCATCTGTCCCTTTCAAATGCTTTTTATCATAGTTCATCTGACAGAAACAATTTGTGCCCAGAATACATTTGTGCCACTTTAGAGGCATTTCTGTGAAATAGGTCTTGACTAGACACAAATGGGAACAGCTCCTGTCCTTAAGAGACCTTCATGTACTCACTGGAATACATTTCATTAGCCACAGTACATTCTCATAGATGGAATCCAAGGCTTTCCATATAGAACTGTTTACTTCCTCAAAGCATCTATACCATGTGGTCAGTCAATATCAGTACAGGACTCAGGCATTTACAATATATGTACTAGTCTCCTTGGCACTGTGTATAATAATGGTTTGCAAGAGTACACATTAACAACATGATTTTGCAAGATCACTATTTATTTCCAAAATAGTTTTGGTTACACCCTTTTAATCAGAAGAGAAAACCCTCTTGTACTAAAATGTCACTGCAAAGATCATTTATCACACCATATTCAACAAACACTTTATAAATGAAATCAAATGTGTGCTGGGGGTGCAGTTACTAGCCTACCTGAGGGACAATCTACAATATTTTTTAAAAGGGAAAAAAGGATATCAAGGTAAAAACAACCAACCACACATTAACATGCAACATTCAACAGCAGAAACGTACAAAACATCCAGTGACTATCCGGATGTGTCTCTGTCTGGCAAGCAGAGAAAGTAGCCATTTTAAACACCCTCACAGAAACAAATGACTGGCGCTCAAATATTGACTTTGGCCCAGCCTGCATAAGGCTGAGGGATGAACATTGGACTGACCTGAGGGTCAAGGCCAGCCGACAGACCATAATAACAAAGCATTACACACTGATTGGGATGCGTTGGCACGCCCCATTTCATGTCAGCGTTAATCTTTATGAACTGCTCTGAGAGCAGATTTAGACCAGTTCCTGTGGTTGAACTGTCAGAGGAGTATTGGAAGTACAATGATCTGGGATTAACTCAGCTGGGCTCAATACCACATTACTAGTGTTATTCGGACAGGGACAGTTGCATGGAGATACTGGTGAGAGTGACATGCATTTACCCAGTAAACTGTGCGAGACCACAACAGACACTTCAGTGTTAGACTAGAAATCGTCAACGAAATAGGAAATTTAAGAACATACCAAATGAAAACAACAAAAAAGCCTGATTCTGTTCAAATGCAAATATAAAGGCTTGCGTGAAACAACTGGCTTTGTGCTGTTACAACTTTATAACCCCACCCTTTACCGCTACAGGTTCTCTTCTCAGGTGTAATATCTACTGACCTACATTTACAGGTTCCTTAACCATGGGTATTCTAATAAAACCTTACAGTCAAACAAAAACACAAACGTGAAGGTGTCACAAGAATCTTAAAAATGTATCAAAACTTTTTTTTAAAGAAGTCACTGGGGAACCAAATTAGTTTCGTTTTTCTTATTGGTTGTGCTTTGGGGTTGCAGCGCAGAGGTGGTGACAGAGAGAGCAGAAAGAAGGGACACAGAACGGTATGTTTCCACTGGATGTCAGGCTGGCTAGGGGTCTGGGATGTACGGTCAGACTGGTCTCAGTGGGGCTGTTCATTCTGGAGGTCAATGGGCGTGGCCTCTGGTTGTTTCTCCACGGGAACAGCGGGGTCAGAGTTCGCTGTAGAGCTCATACCATCAAAGTCACCCTGAGTTGCCGCTGGGCTCATCTTGACCTGTAGGACCAGGTAGACATTTTGAATACATAACTAAAGTGCGTTTCGCTGACGTGATTCCAAGTTCGGACTCGTCTTATCAGCCATTACCTTTAAAGTCTCTACTTTCTCCTCGAATGACTTGAAGGTGGGAGTGTTCCTGTGGAGAGAGGGACAGGTGACGAGGGGTCATTTGGCCAAGATCAACTTAAAGCACCTAAATGCAGTTCACTACTTCAGCCTGTTGTAGTGCCCTTCAGAGGCAACACAGTGTCATTTAGGACGCAACCGGACCGACACCTCACTCTCACCAAACCTCTGCAACCAGAGAATGCTGGGAAAATGGAGTTGGACGTTTGGGAACATGGACACAATAAGAGAACACACACACACACACACACACACACACACACACGTTTGTACAGCTAACCTCATGGGGACCAGAAAATAGAAATCGCATGCTCGCGTGCCCGAATCATAACCATAAACCTAACCTTAACCATGACCCTAATCTAGCTCTAACCCTAACCTCCAAAACATTTATGCCTACATTTCTACCTAGGTGTAATGCCTAACCTTAACCATAAACTTAACCAACAATGCCTGAGCCTTATAGAAAGCCCAATTCTAACTCTAAAATTAATAGTAAGTTTGACCCTAAACCCTGAGCCAGAAATTGACTTTTGCCTCATGGAGACCGCCAAAAGGTCCCCATGAGTCCAATTTCTTCTGGTTTTACTATACTCTATTAAGACCACACACACGCACGCACGCACGCACACTCCAGAGTAAGGATGCACCGTTCTGCTGGTACTGAACTCCGGTCCAATGCGGCCATGTTCATTTGACGTGTGCCCTGATCGCCTTCATTATATTTACATTACTGAATTCTACATCATACAAAGTTTCATTAACCATTTTTTCAATATTTGAGATTGTAGAACTGACACCGTTTAACAACATCAAATCTTATTGAAGTGGGTTCAGGTACACTCCACGAACACTCAACCATAGAGTAAGGCATTTGCTTTGCAATGTTTGCAACTACCAGTTTCACTAGTGATTGTTTCAAAAGTAAAATTCCAGACTGCAGACATTGTGGTTTTTGTTAAGTTCACAAGACATAGCCAACGTTTCCGGTGTGGCCAACATCAACAAATCACATGTTTAAGGCACGTTGGAACAAACCATTTTTGGGTATTGGGCCGGCGGTACCCAGTCCCATATTGTTAGTCCGCATCAGATCAGTGCATCCCTAACCCAGGGTGAGACTGACAGAGCCATCTGACTATCTGGGGCAGCAGCATGAGTCCCTCTAGACCATCTCATGGGGGAGTGGAAGGTTCCAGACAGGCTTGGTTCCCTTACCTCATCACAGGCATGCTAGCAGAGTGCTGTAGGGAGCGTATGCTATCCGACAACATTAAAAAAAGGAGAGAGGTGTCAAGGAAGGTCAAGAGGTCAGCCATTGTTAGCGTGGAGGGAGTCGCACGTATCCATGCCATGTTCCTTCCATTCATCCTTTATATCATTCATTCACGTGTTCATTGCCCCAGTTAAATTGTTGAGTCACTGTAAGAGCATGCTAACATGGAAACATGCAGTTACTGCCGTTCTGCAAGAAAGCGTAGGCCTACATAGACAATCAGGCAATTACAGGAAGCACTGGAATGAATCCTCAACGAGCTCGCACCATTCCAATGACTGAAGCACGAGAACAGTCATGTATTACAGACAGAGAGAGAAGACAGTCACAACCGCAGCTAGCAGACACAGGCTAATGCTAGCAGACAAAGTTAGCATACACAAGCTCAGAGACACAGGTTAACACTAGCAGACACAACTAGCCTACACAGGCTAACACTAGCGGACACAGGTCAGCAGACACAGGCTAGCACCTAGCTAGTAATAAGTGCAGAGGTATCCAAAATAAATGTTGTATATTTGGCTCTGTGTGTTCCTAATGAAAAGATGTATATGTCTTGTATAACATACGGTGAAGGCTGAGAGAATTCGACCCAATCTGGGATGGGTTCATATCCTTCATGGTTGTCTAGGCTGTCTGATACTGACCAGCCAGACTATCCCATGGTAGATCTACTTGCAGGAGAATATTTTTTGTTGGTACTTCTTTCTTTGTACTGTTTATATTGGATTATTATGATAATGATTATGATTATTATTATTACTATTATTATTATTATTATGTATATCCTTTTCAATGTGGTCAATTGCCATGTGACTAGTTTATTATGAGCGGTTGCTAGTGAGGACAACCCAGGAGGGGAGGGGGTGGGGGGATACTAAGGCTGTTGACTGTATAATGTATGAGAGTTTGTATGGTCTGACTGACTGACAGCACTAGGGGGACCGTCTTACCCGAAGGAATTAGCAAGAGACTGCAATCTGTAAAAGCCAAGTATTGTGTTAAAGACATGCACAGACAAAGTAAGGTAAGACATGATTAGATATTACTACGTAACGATCTCCTGCCACAAGGCATTCTAATATGACCTAAATAACTACACTCGGCATAATGAGTGCAGGGACGTTGGTGGAAAACCTATCCGTCACATTCCAATGTGCCCCACTGCCAGTGGAGACAACAGGAGGGCTCCGGCAGGGAGGGTGTGGTGCTTCCCTCTGGGTTATAAGAGAGTCTTTCCCTGTGTCCAAAATGGCACCCTACTCACTACTTGGACCCTTGTCATAAGTAGTCCAGCACATACGTAGGAATAGGGCGCCATCTGAGACGGAGGCAACGCGCGTCTCACCTGACATCCTCCAGCTTCCTGGTGATGGCTGAGCCCACGGTGGTGAAGGCGGCAGTGGCCTTCTGACCGGCCGCCGACAGGCCCTCAGACGTCTTCTTGAATCTGCATGGAGAGGGGAGAGGGAGAGCCCATGGAAAGGGAAAGGAGATCAAAAGTAAACAGGTGAACGAGAAGGAAAGATGGACGACAGGGGGGTGACACAGACAGACGTTTGGTAGACATTCCTCCTCTGATTACACAGCAAGTTGGAGAAGAACAGTATGACTGTGTGTGTGTGTGTGTGTGTGTGTGTGTGTGTGTGTGTGTGTGTGTGTG
>JACXGJ010008202.1:0-27967 GCA_016801105.1 Esox niger | reverse complement strand
CGTCTGTCTTCAGTAGATCACAATGTCTAACCTGCTGAGGAACTGAAGCCCATGTCGTACGTCTGTCTTCAGTAGATCACAATGTCTAACCTGCTGAGGAACTGAAGCCCTGTGTTGTACGTCTGTCTTCAGTAGATCACAATGTCTAACCTGCTGAGGAACTGAAGCCCATGTTGTACGTCTGTCTTCAGTACATCACAATATCTAACCTGCTGAGGAACTGAAGCCCATGTCGTACGTCTGTCTTCAGTAGATCACAATGTCTAACCTGTTGAGGAACGTCTCCGTGAGGCTGTGCTGCATGGATTCTGCCCCAGCGGCTGGCTGCTCACTGTGTTGGACACCTCCCTCCAGGAGCATCTGCTGGTACATCTGTCTCTGATGCTGCTTCTGCTCCAGATGCTGCTGTACCCTCAGACGCTGCCGGTAGAACTCCTCAAACTTCTCAGTCGAGTCCCGAAGCTGAAGTGGTGACACACACACACGCACACACACACAGTCAACATAACGTTGTCGGTACACTGCTCCTAAACCCATTCCAACCCCCAAGCAGTGTCTGACACTAAAACAATCCTAATTTCTGACTCGTTCCTGGTGCCATTTACCATCCCATTCAGCAGTGACAGCCCTCATATCACAACCCTTCCATGTGGTTTCAGGAGAGGAAAGGGACTGTAGTGGTCTCCCACTCTGCAGGAGACAACTCTATGTTCCTAGCTGGGAGCTGATCTGTTTATCGGTCTTCCAGATTAAAGGGATGGCCGAACAGGGCTGTAAATTCGGTCTGACAACAGTGGCAGAGGAACAGATAGCAGACTACTCTTCACTATGGACTAGTAATTGTGTGCAGGTATCCATCCCTCATCATCCCTGGTGATTATTTACCTCATTCCTCTCTGAGGAGCCTGGTGACGGGGCCTCCTCTCCAGGGGCTGATGTGGGGCGCAGGGTACCTGAACTCATCATTTTATCCACGGGCGTGTCAGTCCTGGAGCTGGGAACAAGAACCAGAAAGGCTGTTTTAAAGACTTTTGTACATAACTACATTAAAGGCCGCTACAATGGACTACATTAAGGACTGCCATCAAGAACTACATTGCCACAAAGTGGTCATAATCTCAGTGGATGCAGTCAGTCAATAGGACACTTCAAGTCAATCACTGAGCTTCTCCTTCAACAGTAGAGACTTATTTGTGTTCTGACACGCTAGCTAATCCAGTGTAATCCAGTTTCTAAGCTAAATCAACCATGGGAACTAATGGGAATACTGGGCCATTTACTCAATGTTTTGGGGATTATTCTAGAGAGCAACCATCACCTGTCAGACAGGAGTCCCATAAATAAATGTCAGATACTTCCAATGTAAACAACATCTGAGACATCTGACATGAAGCAGCGCAGTGTGAAACCAAACCATCCACCACTGATATGAAGCAGCGCTGTGTGAAACCAACCCATCCACCACTGACATGAAGCAGCGCTGTGTGAAACCAATCCACTACTGACATGAAGCAGCGCTGTGTGAAACCAATCCACTACTGACATGAAGCAACGCTGAAACCAACCCATTCACCACTGACATGAAGCAGCGCCGTGTGAAACCAACCCATCCACCACCGACATGAAGCAGCGCCATGTGAAACCAACCCATCCACCACCGACATGAAGCAGCGCCGTGTGAAACCAACCCATCCACCACCGACATGAAGCAGGGCTGTGTGAAACCAACCCATCCACCACCGACATGAAGCAGGGCTGTGTGAAACCAACCCATCCACCACTGACACTGAGCAGCACCTTGTGAATCCAACCCAGCCAACACTGACACTGAGCAGCGCTGTGTGAATCCAACCCAGCCAACACTGACACTGAGCAGCACCGTGTGAATCCAACCCAGCCAACACTGACACTGAGCAGCACCGTGTGAATCCAACCCAGCCAACACTGACACTGAGCAGCGCTGTGTGAATCCAACCCAGCCAACACTGACACTGAGCAGCGCCGTGTGAATCCAACCCAGCTAACACTGACACTGAGCAGCGCCGTGTGAATCCAACCCAGCTAACACTGACACTGAGCAGTGCCGTGTGAATCCAACCCAGCCAACACTGACACTGAGCAGTGCCGTGTGAATCCAACCCAGCCAACACTGACATTGAGCATCGCCATGTGAATCCAACCCAGCCAACACTGACACTGAGCAGTGCCGTGTGAATCCAACCCAGCCAACACTGACATTGAGCATCGCCATGTGAATCCAACCCAGCCACCACTCACCTCTCAGGGGATTCCTCAAAGATGCTGTGGCAGTCAGAGCTCTCCAGCATCAGACTTCTGCTCAGGCTCTGGCCACCACTGTGAAAGTTAGCAAAGGAGTGAGACATGGGGGACACACCCTTCCCCCCCACCATGTCCCCCCCTGGGCCCCGCTTCTCCTGGCCCGAGAGCCCATAGGCTAGCCCGTCCAGGGCCGGGTTGAGGGAACGGGACATATAGGTGTCTGCGGACTGGGGGCGGCGGAGAGGCGAGGAGGGGTATGGGGACAGCTTGCTGATGAGCGGGGTGAGGAGGTCGGAGTAACTGGTCTTGGCAGGTTTGACCAAACGGTCCACGTGTATCTGGAGCAGCTTCTGCTCAAAGGCGCAGGAGAAGACGCTATTGGACAGGTTCTGCATCCAGGACAGTAAGGAGAGGTCCAGGTCATCACAGCCATTCCCACACAGCATGTCAACCCCCAGGAGCACCTCTCCCTCTGTGATCTCCTCACCGGTCGCCTTGCTCTGGAGACAGAGGCAGTCAATCAATATATCAATCACGTGTTCAAGCCTTGAATGGATCAATTATTCATTCACTCACTCATTCATTCAACCGAGCAATAAAATCACAACATCATATCAAACCAAAACCATAATATGAAGTTATCAATGAAATAGGTACAGAGGATTGAACCAATCATCAACTTCAATATTTTGTGGAGTGTTGAGAGAACTTTTGAATACTAGTTCAATCAGACTTGGTTAGTGAGTACCTGGCAGAACTCGACACAGCACTCATACAGAACTCCTTTAATGAGGAGCTGGAAGAGCCGGTTCCCGGAGGCCTTGAAACCTGCCTCACTCAGCTTCCTGTCAGCAGGAATGAACTCTGCAACCATGGTGCAGGCCTCCTCAAAACACTGCACCCGCGCCGTGCTGGGGTTCCAGTCCTGCAGGGGAAAACAGAGTTAAATCGGCTCCAACCCGCGTGACCACACCCGACCCGACACTCGGGGTCATCGCGTGAACATACATTTCGAAATGCATCCGATGCAATGTACCAATGCCTTTTGACACTGGGATGCGGTAAACTGTAACCCAGTGGAGAGCGCTCTGGAACAACAGAGTCGGATCCGTCCGAGGCACTATGTATGATATGATGCAAATACAGCGGTGTAAAGGGAAGCACGTCAACATGCCTTGAACTCCGCATGGTTGGTTAGGCGAGGCAGCGTCAGGAGCAGGCACAGCTTGCTGTAGTCTTCCTTAGAGGGACAGAAATCCTCCAGGGCATGGAGACACTTCACGGCTTCCTGCATGGTGAACTCCAACTGAGGGCGAGAGGGATGGAGGGAGGAGCACTTATGTTCACATGTGCTTTGATACGGAGTTGAAGGTTTGCAATAAAACAAAACAAACGGTGTTCTTATGTAGCCCCGCAACGTGTCAAATCCCAGAATGCTCACACGTACACCGTTATCTCTGTCTGAGAATCTCTGTCTAAGTATAAGGGCATGAATCTCTAGCATGTCCAGAGAAAAACCTCAGATTCATGACAATGTCAGGGTTGCTTTGAATACATTTTTAAGGAAAGATCTAATGTATATTACAATAAACCTAATTGTATTACAATTACAAACCTTAATCTAGTACATCTACTACAATAAATCATAAAACTTGTTCAATCAGGCCCATGTCTCAGACACTAAATTAAGAGCTGGCCTGCCAATCTGACACACAGTCACAGCTGGCATGAGGAGCCCAGACTAATCCAGTCAGGAGGCAAACTGGATTCAGATCTACTCTGTATTTGACTAAGGTAATACAGACAAGGCTCAATGTGTGTGTGTGTGTGTGTGTGTGTGTGCGTGCTACAAGAACATATTAATAGTGACAGAAATTGCTAAAACGTGTTGGGAAGAATGGGCTTATTTAAAAGTAAACTGAAGAGAAAAACCGAAAACAACAGAGATGGAGTACAGCGAGGACACACATTAATTGAGCCCTGTGTGTCATCCAGGAGAAGATGACACAGTGACATAGAGACAGACAGCGAGAGAGAAGGGAGGCAGAGAGGGAGGGAGGCGAAGAGGCTATTGTTTGTTTGTGGACTCACATGGTGTGGTTCGTCCTCAGCTGACATGGCATTGTTGACACACAGGGCTTCTAGAAACTTCTGCTTAAGGACGATGTAACGGAACCTTTCACACAATAACAAAGCACAGCTCACACAACAATAAAACATACACCCACGGCTGCCTCATTTGATCTACGTTACGGAAAAATAATCCAAACCCAGTATCGGCCTAAACATTCTAGGTGCCAGGTTGGTAATGTGTTGTTTTGCAAGGCTGAATAGTAAGAACAGTCAGACTGTTTACATCACATATTGTAGTATGTAAGATGTCTCACCTTTTCCGGTCAAACTTCTCCATGCACTCAAGGGGCTGAATAAACTGAAGCACCTCATCCCATTGCCCATCCAGCACCAGCTGCCTTTAAAAATGTGCAAAATAACTAGCAAGTTAATGATAACTAGTAGTAAAAAGAAAAATACAGGCTCCGGCTATTCATAATAGTCAGATGATTTCCAGAAATCTTCAGAACACACACATTTCAAACACTAGCATGTCAAAGAGTACCAACAGTACCCTGTTCATATACATTGACTCAAATCCAGCATAAGTGTTCTGTTTCATTATAACATTAACACATTAGGCAAAACTTCAGAACATTGTTGTTTCAACACCCAACTGCAGCAGTTATCCTATTCATTTGAATCTAAAAGGATCAGCCTGCACTGAACAGTAACAGCCTTCTTATTATAAAATACGATGTTAAAATATTAATTTGAGGCAAACACAGAACAGTTTGCGCTTGAAAAATAAAATGGGCAAACTACACTGGGTCAGTCCAGAAAGTGTTTCCCTGATTTTTATTTTTAGTGCCTAATAAATATGAAGCAGGACTCTGTGTACCTGAGGAAGAGCATGTCGTCGGAGTAGAGTCCATTGATAACGCCACTCTCTTTCTCCAAGGCCAGCATGCTGATGTGCAACTTCCTTGAGTGGAGGAAATCCAAGATCACCTTGATGATCTCCACCTCCTTCACATTGATGATCTCCTCCGCTGTCATGGTGACGACGGGCTGACACACACAGGGGGTCAGGGTGAGTATAGTAACCTTAATGTGGACAAAATTACTAAATTCTCAAGGGTACCTAATTGAATCAAGACCCAACTATCTGACTAGTGTGATTAGGAGATTAGCAGCAGGTCTGCGTCAGTACAGAGTCTGCAGTTGAGAGTTAATCCAATAATCCACATAGCTGTGCTATTAATTATGTATTAATAACATGCAGGACTACAAGGGTGCAATACATGTATTGCAAATATATAAAGTCTGGAAACCCAATGCCTGGTTTAGCAAATAGCCATGGACTGTAGCAATCGGAGTTTCACTTTTGTTCAATGAGTCACCAGATTAGAGAAAATAAAAATTGATTTAAGTTATTGTCATGATAATTAGAATATGAGCTCCAATCGTTGACTTTCACCAGCAAGCTTACAAGTTCTAAACAGATTTAATTGATAGATTCTGCTATACTGTGGCATGGGGTAGTCTAGTGTTCTATGCCGCTGCCTGTAATGTATTCGTGCTGCAGCACCAATGGTTCGAATCCGACCAGCCTGTCATATGATTCCTATACAATAAATAAACTGCATGAAAAATATAAATACTTACTACATGTACACACGGGGGAAAGCCCTCTTAATGTATTCTAATTATTCAGCTAGTTAAGTCAATTCAGTAATCCTGCCATCTGGTTGTCAATTTCCATTGCCGACAGTGTCCAGGCAAGTGGTCGCCGAAAATGTACTGGTAAATACTGACCAACAACATCAATATGCCTACAGTGATACATACCGATATCATTAGTTAAAGAAATGTGCAGTCAAAAGCATGGCCAAAAATCTGACAGCGAACAAACAGGTTATTCGAAAGGAGAAAATAAAGCTGTATGCAAGATGCGCTAGCACAGTAGTACTGTGACACTGACTCACACAGTCGCTGTGGTAACATTAACGCATTAGCAAATACATTAGCTAATGCTTTGTTAATTAAGCTCAAATTAAGGATGACAAAGCTAGTTAATTAAATAGAGGGTTCCAATACATCCACATTTATGTACAGTGTATTACCAGTTAGCTGAAAACATAGATAGGAACGGCAGCTATGGGTGGGGTTCGAACATGGCAAATTAGCTACCTAGCTAGCTGCTACAGTGTCCGTAGCTAACGTTAAGTAGTTGCCTAGTACTGTGCTGGCTAGCGTAGCTACAGCACGTCTGTTCCAGAACGCATGTTCGTGCCCACCAACGACTGTTAAAAAGAAATAAGAGCCTATTCTTTCAGAACAGAAAGGCATAGAACTAGCTAACTAGGAGCCGAAGTTTGTTTGGAGGTAGCAAAATACCACTACTTGAAAACTGTCAGGAATTGGCACACCCAAACCCGCTATAACATGATCATGACAAGAGAATGGCTAGCCAGGCCAGAGCGAGACGTGCATCATCCGCTACTTGCAACTAGCAGGATGGGTACCGAAGAAGGATTCACTACGCATTAGCACACTATCAAATGCGATTTAAAGCTTACCTTGATCTAAAAACACATGGGCTAAAAACACTCTCCTTAGCTTTTGTTATTATCTGTGGTTGAAAAGTGTAGCTGTCACAGCACATCTATTATGTGTTTGTTTCTTTCTTTCTTTCCCCCTTTCTCTGTTGTCTTCTGGTCTCGAATCAATGTCTGCGGGTGCTACCCAGCCCCTTCGGTTGTCAAGCGCACCGCTTTGTCTACCAATCAGATCCCAGGGTTTTCACCCGAGCGCCCCAAACCATCTCTTTTAGGTTAGGTCAAAACATGGCTAACTTGTCATGCCACCGGCGGAAAATGAGCGCCAATTATATATACGTAATCAAAGTCAATGTATGCCTCTTTCAGTGTGATATTAATGATCAGTTTATGTCACTTCCAAAAGTGGTCAAGATTGTAAATAAATAATCGATGTCTTCAAGGCCGTACAAGTTGTGTTCCTTTGCAGATCGGGTAAAAGAGATTAAACGATTTATGGACATGACATGGACCCATGAAAGGACTTAAGAGGATAAATCGTAAATCTGTTTGGTATTGACTTTTACTCGTCTTGATTGCCTACAGTTGCCCTTGTGTATAAGACGAGTATGTTTCTCAATCATTAGGTGACACCTAGTGGTATTGATAAAGTTGCAGTCAAAGTGACTCGAATTTTCCATAAGAAATTATAGAAGAATGGTTTCTTCTCATATCTAAACCTACGCGTTTTTCACTTGTCAGCTCATTATGACACAGAAGGGCTGCAGGTTGCATATTCAGGACCCATTTGTTAAGTGGATAATGTGCTGCGTCGAATGACACGTGAACGTTTAACATAAGTAAAACTCATTTCAGAGCTGGCCTACCAGTCTTTAACAAAGTAAATCACAAGTTTTAATGATTTGCATTTTAATATAGTTCAAAGGAATATACTGTATATAGAAAAATAACAAATACAAATAAAAAATGTAGATGGGGATAAACATAATGGCATCTCACACACAGTTTCTGATGACCCACCACTGACAAAATATGTGCAGTGGGAATCAGTTTGCCGTCAGTTTCTTTCGGTTTTCTGGTCTTCACTCATAAAAAAAAACATATCATCCTTTTTCAGATTTCTTCTGGTATGAAATCTCAAAATGGAAAATGGGTTACTAAAAATACTTTATATGACAAAATATAAACGTACAGTGTAAACACTGCTTTGCTCCAAAATAAGAAAATGTTTCATTTAATAGGTTAACAATGTAACATACTGAAACATAATTTAACAGATGTTTTGAAACTGTAAAGAAAATGTTTTTATGGTCTGTATTTACTTAATGTTAGTATGCAGTCATTTCAACTAAAATACTGCAATATTCAGTAGGAAAGAGTCATGAAATGCTATTCATGATTACTTTCTATTGATTATGTACATATACTTATTGTGGACTAATTTAAGTGTAATAATCAGAATTCAACAGTTATATACTTTCCACAATAGAGTAAAATGCGTTTCAATATCTGTGAGGTCCATACACATATGCCAACAAGGATAGTTATCAGAATTGCACAGGCTCATGACACAATCTGAGGAATTAGCTGCTATTCTAAAGCTTGAAATAGTCCTGCCAGTGACATTGAAAGTGATCACATAGTTGCATTTTTTAAACAACAAAAGGCCCCATATATTACGTTTAGACACGTCCATATTAAATGATAATTGCTAGTTTGACTCATTTATTTTGAATAGAATATCTATTATATACAAACTAAATTAAATTACAGACAGTCTTAAAGTATATTACGCACGTATGTCAATTAAACTCTAAAAGCCTTTAAAAGATTTTCAAAGCGTGACCAAAACCAAAAATAAATTAAAAGTCAGTTGCTGACATTCCTGTGAACTACAGTAGATGATACTGAACAATTTTACCATCTAGTTATAATCCAGTAATGTCCTACACTCAAGGTATTCTCATCACTCAGTCTTGGCACTTAACCATTGATATTACACAAACCCAACCGCTCAGTCGTGTCTTTCAACCAGAGAGAAAATTAAGCCTCAGGCACGGCCGAACTCTCAACAAGCTCTCATATAACATCCTGCACTCACAAAAACATTGCACCTGACGTTTAAATGACAATCACTACACTTTCATACTGTATGACACACAAAACAAGCATAAGGCCACACATGAAGAACACAGGGACCTCAAACTGTCTTTATCAGAGGAATGACATTCAGTGCTTTAGTGGTCAGTAAGGTCCCGTAACCCTCTTTTTTTGGCACTCGAGAACATGGACACCCAAGCATGCGAACACACGCACACGCGTATGCTCCATTAGAATGACTGGGTCCCCCACACACAGGCTTGCATAACAAGTGTCCCTTGAGGTCTTTTCTGCCCGCATTCCAGTTGCGCAGACAATCAGCAGTGTCCTGTTCAGAAGAAAAAACACTGCCACAAATTCATCCAATCAAATTGTATGTTAGATAGCCGATCCAGATGAAAACTGGGTGTACGTGTTCATGAAATATGGGACCGAATTTCCGAAAATCTGTAATCTTAAGCACCATTCATACCAAACCAGACCCTGCAATATCCCAGGTCATACCCACACCTGGGTCAGTTCCTGGGTTGAATACCCCACAAAGCCTCCCCTCAGTTCTATAACCCAGACACCTAGGAACAATATCCTGGGTTTGGCATGAAAGCGCATGTTGCTGTGACTACTTCAAACTTCCCAGTTTCTTGGGAGTGCCCTGTTTCTTGGTCTGCCACAGGTGAGGGGCGATGGTGATGGCGTCTACACTCGCCGACATGGTCTTAGCCGGAATGTGGCTGAACTGCTTCCTGTCGGAGTTGTACTTATACAGGCCTTCAATCATCTTGGCTGTGATGCTCTTGGGCCCAATGCCCGCCAGCTTAGTGATCTCCTCTGTCTCAGGGCAGTAGGTGTACACAGAGCGGAACTGGCAACCTGCGTCTCGGAACAACACCAGGAAGTTGTTGGCCCCTGACCTCTCCATTTCCTGAAAGACATAGGGGAGTACATGTCACATGAAAGTCAAATGAGAGAAAAGGTGACATACCTTATTCAGTCATATTTCCTACATCTATTATCTTGTTCTTCTGTCCTTCGTTGACTTTGCCTGCCAGGCAGCAGTGGGCCAGGGCGTTCTGTATGATATGCTTGTTGGACTTGGCACTAGGTTCCTTGTACAGCTTTGGCCCTGAGAGAAGAAGTGAATACCAACATAAGAAACATATGGACTGAAAAACCACATATTCATAACAAAGTCTGCCCTACACGTGCACTACAGCACTGGATCCCAGTCTGAACCAAGGTACACACAAATGGTATCTTACACTCCGCTGCAACGAAAATGTCCCTAATATTTACAGCAAATGACCTTCCATTTCTTCTGATTCATGTTGCAAATCATTGCCTCCCTGTGACAGACAGGTTGTTTGTATGGTAAAGGCTGTGGTATTGCTTAAAAGCCTAATCATACTTGCCTGTGGTAAACACCCATAAGCAAATCAAATGAAAATAAATTACTTAGCTCCTAATGAAACAAAAAAACTGCCAGAGTGCAATGGACTTGTAACAACAATACAGTTGTAGCCTAGTCAAGAACCAGATTTTTTAAATTTCTTATGCATCACTCAAAGGATGAAAGCTATTACTAGGAAAAATATACACTAGAAAATGTGCTGTGGCAAAGAAGAAAATTCCTCGCAGCATACCGTTTAAATGCACTGGACAACACGGCTGTGGTTTGATGCACCTACAGTTGGGTCTCTTTTACAAAGCAGGATGCTTTGTTTACATAATTGGGTGGTCCATACCTGTATACTCTTGGTTGGATGGAGTTGAGGAGGTTGTGGACTCGTTCTCCCAGTCCTTTTCTCCATTACGAGATGGGCAGGACGACAGATTGCCTTCTGCAGAGTCAGGCCTGGGTATGTACACACACACACACACACACACACACACACACACACAGACACACACAGACACACACGAACAGCAAAACATGTGCAGACACAAAGAGAATAACAGATACACACATAAAACCAGACACCACATACACCACATACATTTGACAAATACACACACACACACACACACACACACACACACACACAAACACAGAGAAATAGGGTCAGACAATGTGACACAGTTCTTCCCAGGCAGACCTCCACATTCCCTCCTATTACATCCAGCCAAGTGATCTCAGCGTGGCTGGGATGAGAAGAGAGAGGAATGTGCAGCGGAGCATAGCCAAGCTACAGAACAGTCCCATCATTATGGCTGCTAGTATGGAGTAGCTAGCATGAAGCAGAAGGTTAGCCAGGGACAGGCTGAGCTTAGCAGCAATGCCGCAGCAGAGGAAGCAGAGCAAGAGTCAGTGAGTCAGAAAGCAGAGTGGAGCCAGGAGGATTAGAGGCTGGGCATGTGTGAAATGAGGCAGAAGGAACTGTAGCACTGAGCAGAATGGTCGGGCAGTTTTAAAGGAGGTAATTGGCCGGCACCTAACTGATAGAGCATGCATGTCATATAGGAGTTAATAAAACATAGATGTTCTTAATGTCTCAGTTGTTATTCAGAGTTAATGTTGGTGCACTGTATGTAGCTTGCTTAAACTTGATCATGACTTATATGTGAGCCTATGCATGCTGATCTCCATTATGGCTAATTTTTCTCAGATATATTTACCTCAAATAAAACGGTACTGATTGAACAATCTGGGGTTTGATGCAGCAGTATAAACATGAAAGCTTGATGAAAGCCTAGGCCTTTGTAGGAAGGCGGGGCCTTACTAACCTTCCCTTAATCTCTTTAGGAGAGCTTAAAAAGAAAGAGATATGGCCTCTCACAGAGCCTAGCTTACTGCCTCTGGGGGTCCGTGCAAACAGAGGGACACAGAGCGAGGAGGGAAAGAGGAACAGACAAGATCAGGACGCAGAGTTTAAAAACAAAAACTTTTGGTTGCTTTATACAGACAGGTTATAAGACATGTTCATGTACATGTTAAGGAGTATTCATGCTTCTAACACTCTGTCCATTGGGGAAACATAGCCGGCCTGGGAGCCTCTCTGTGGAGATCCCGTATCGTCGTTGTAGTCAGGCAATGTCTGTCCTTACCTGGGGGTCCTCTTATCTCCCGCGTTGCTGTCAGTGTCTGCCAGGTTGAGGGAGGCCAGGGACATGCTGGAGACTGAAAATCCACGTGGTCGGGGTCCTGAATGAGGTAAACCAAGAAGACATATTTGAATGTGTCTGGCACTCTGCCCTGCACCTTGGACTGATCTACCAAATATGGAGACAGAAAACGGTTTACATACCAGATTAGACAGGTATATACTCTCTAATCTTACCACTTATTTCAGGGATTCTTGCTTTGCTCTTTCTAATTACAAAAATTGCATATCTGGACTGCAACTATTCCCACAACATTTAAGCTAAACATGCCGGTCATAGTTTACATGTAGAAAAATGTCTGCAATTAAACTTATAAAACTTCCATTGACTTGAATGGGATTTCTGTAATGTGCTACTAACAGTATCTATTTCTGTAGAACTATTTAAGCTACACAGACTAAACCAAGTTTGTTTCACCTGTATAGACTATTCAAACTTGAAATGCTGAAACTGGAATTGACTATAAAGTACCGATTTCCATACATTTGCATAATTACCATGAATTTACACCAAAAAGCCTGACAGACCAAAGCAACTTTGTTTCCCATGTTTAGCCCATTCCAACTTAGAATTCCTAAATGTGTATTTCATATCAATTTGATTTAATTTACATAATTAGCATTATTTAGCATCTAACAGTATTTTTTTTTAACATTCTAGGTAGAGAACGTCTAAATTCCTCCTGGCTCTGCTTGTCTGCTATTCAACTGTTAAGTCATTCTTCAACTCCCACCCACAAAAGGAAGACTCAATTAGTTTACTTGTAATGTACAAATCTAGTTTTATATCTATAATTGTTCTTTCACATCTGTTCTATTACTGTTCTTATTGTCTATTTGATTATTATTTGTGTATTGTATTTCTAGACATTCGACAGCATTCTTGGCGCTGATAAATTGAGCATTTTGCTTCACCTGCTGTAACATCTACTAATTGGTGTACATGACCAACACGTTTTCATTCCATTTTCTATGAATGTTTGTGGGTGTGTTACCTGTGGCTCGGACGGGGGGTTTGGGTGACTCCATGACGTCTCTGTGGATGGATTTGGGGCGGGGCTTTTTTTTCAGACTTCCATGGCGTGGCCTGACATCCATATCCTCAACCTGCTTCAAATGCTTCCTCCTCATGTACTCGTTCTTTATGTAATCTCTCCTCTGCTTATCATCCTCTTTCTTTTGCTGCTCCTCCTCTGCTTTTAGCCTGGACAGGAACACAGATAGACACAAACTCTGTAGGAAGGTATCGTAAAAGTTACCAAGCAAAAATAGGTCAAAAACCTTTCCACTCAAAATCTCTTGACCTTTAAATTAGCACAGTTCATGGCAGAATAAACAGAAAAATAGGAATGAACAGTTTCTAAAGTAATGCTTATAACCAAATCAGATTGGGTCTGAAAACCATTGGAATTGTAGCTATCAGAACCCCTAATGATAGTATTCAGCATCTGGAAATCAAGACTGACCGTGCTTCCTCCTTCTTCAGCTCCTGCTCTAGATCCTGTTGCTGTTTCTTTTCTAGTGCCTCCTTCTCTCTTCTCAACCTCTTCTCCAGAAGAGCAGCTCTCTTCAGTGCCATGTCCTCCTCTCCCTTCCCATCATCCTGGAGTGCAGATGGAGTTACATTTAAAGAAATAGGCTTTGGCTTCCATGCAGAAGTTATGGTTCTCTGTAGCTCCAGAGAAAGAAAATGATCAAACAGAACTGTCACATCCTCTCACTCACCTATAGTTCGGATTACTCAAGACGGAATTCCATCACTGAGGATGACTATTTTAACTAATAAAAAACAAGTTGCAAGCGGGGGCAATTTTTCTATATATTTCTTTTTGCTCAGCAAAAACACTGGGCAACTGTAAGCTATACTTTCTGTAGTGGTATATAGTTAGCTCTGTTGGCTATATTCTCCTGACACTGCTAACTAGTCTGTCTCTTGCTCTAACATTATAATGTGACTTGTCATGCCTTGGCCTACACACTGTACACACAATTAGTGTCCCAGATGATGTCATGGTTTATGAATCAGAGTCTAGTTCATGTTGTTCCAGGTGAACATTATGAACATTAAACTGTACTAGGGAGAAGGTAGGCTAAGTGCAAAAGCACTTTCTGCCAAGGTGTTTTGAAAAATTACTTTGATGTAAAAAAATTTATGAAATAAATTTGATTGATGAACACATTTACCAGGGTGAGTGGTACTGTATGAGTCCATAGTTGTAACATCATGTCACACATTGACACCATAAAATGTCCTCACCTTGTAGAAGAACCCACAGCACATTTTCTGGTCTTCTCCATACAGCTCTCCTCCGTTCTCCCCCTCTCCACTGGTCTCCAGTCCCCGTCCATCCAGAGGCTTCAGCAACGATAGAGGCACCTCCACCAGGTCCCTGACTGGCTGAGACAACACCTCCGCCAGCTGCTCCGTCCTCCGTTCCTCTCCACTCCCCTCCTTCTCCTGGTCTCTCTCTTTGGTTGACTCTTTAGCGAGCGAGTAAGGACGAGTGCCTGCACTCCTTATCCCCGCTGCAGCTACCTCGGGCTCAGGGAGTTTGGTTTGGTTCGGGGGGTCCTCTGTTCCCCCTTCTCCTCTCTCCTTGCCGTCCTCCGTAGCCCCGGGACCCTCATCGTGTCCCAGGTAGGCAAAGGAAGTGACCTGGGTCTGGCTCGGGGAGAAGCGTCTAAGCCTGGGCAAACTGTCCACGGATGTGGGGGTGTTGAGCATCCGTCTGAAAGGGGTCACCCTGAGCTCCGTGGGTCGCGGTGTGCGGGGTGTGCTCGAGTGGAAGGAGGCCGGTCGGCGCTTGATGCCTCCCGGGGAGCGGTGGGGGGCGCGTGGGGACCCCCCAGCCGAGGACATGATGGGGGAGAGGGAACCCACAGATCCTCGTTCAGCCACACTGTTGCTACGGAGCTCCCGGAGCTGCCTGTAGACAGAGTTGAAACATCTTTACTAAAATAACTAAATAACTAGAAACATATCGTGCCAGATTTATGTATCACTTACGTGATACTGATTATTATCAACAGGGCAGTTTGGATCTTGGATGCTGATTGGCTGAACGCCATGATGTATCAGACAATCATAAACCCGGTCATTTGAATCTTGAATCCTTTATAATAGACTAAAGGCTGCACTCTGCAATGCAACATAGTTGCTGGATCCAGCCCTCAGTACGGCCCTGGGACAAACACCACACCTCCTGGACACATCATGCCGGATCCTACCTGTGTGGTGAGGGTTCTGGAGGAGGTATGACCCAGGTCTGTTGCTGTTCCCTCATAGCCATGATCCTCTCCTGCTGCTGGGCCAGTCGCTGCATCTCTGTCTGCAGGAACCCCAGGGACGTGTTGAGCCTTTCGATGGAGCGAGTGTACTCTCCAAGATCCACCTCTCCAACCCCAACACCTGGATCAACACACATATGTAAGACTGGCATCACACCTACCCACCACACAGCAGGACCTGAATCAAATGCATACGGTCCACAGCATGGCTACTCCCTAGCCTGGCTCTGTACTGTCTGCCAATGGTCACTGTCAAGCCAAATATGTCAACACAGCACTGACAGATTTGGACTTTGGCTCTGTTCTCCAGAAAACAGACAACGCGTGTGGATAACGAAGACCTGTTTCATCTGAGGCGTTTAGTGTGACGCACCTACACCCTCCTCACAGGGTGACTTGGGAGGGGCTCCGTCAGGCTTGCACCTCTCTACCTGGCCCAGGCTGCCTGACGGTAGGAGATCCTGGGCGGGTTGCTCCAAGTCTGGTCCCCTGGGAATGGGGCTGGTGGGCGATGGTGTGACTCCTTTTCGCCTCACAACATTGAGGAAGGCTGTCCGGCCCATCTTCTGACGGTGACGGGTAAAGGCTGCCTCCACCTGGGACAGTGATGAAACCGTTATCTTCCTAACCAATTAACATGGTCCTTATCAACGCCGTCAAGATGCAAAAAAAGGGATTCGGGTTTGATAAGTAACTCAAATCATTTGACTGGACTGCTCTCAAAATAAATCTGTTAGTAGAACCTGATTACTAGTCTTTTTTCATTGTTCAGGGTGGTGCATTGAGGGTTTTCTGACTCAAACTCTGACACAGTACATTACGTTTTACCAGACCCTGTTGGAAATAGGGAATAGAACTCTCTAGAGAACTGGCCAGTTCAGCCGAAGCCAGAAAGAAGAAGCTTTTGGAGGCTGGATAAGCCTTGTCTGGCTACTCATACGTCTCTCTCCAGCCAAATGCGACCAGCTGCCCACAGACATAAGGTTCCCCTCAACAAGGAATTTTCCTGAAGCCTCCAAGGATGCAAAAAAGAACTGGTCCCAGAAACACATGGATCCTGATCCCTGAAACCAGTGTTGTGCCAGAACTGGAACACACGTGGGTCAAGCAAAACATTTTCTGTCTTATTTTGTACAACACCAAGCATTTCAGCATCACCTTAACCAAAATGAAAATAGCTCTCTAACAAGGCTAGATTAAACGTATACCTTTTTCTTTTGGGCCTCAATAGCTCTGCGTTTCTCCTCCAGCTTCATCTTCAGGTGTACCATCTCTGATGACAAAAGGTGGGTGTGGTCTCTGGTAGAGGGTGTGGGTGGGGTCAGGGCTGGTTGTGTGGGGCAAGAGATCTGAGAAGGAAGACAGAATATGTTTAAAGGGTGGGCCAAAGAGTAACCAAAACCGACATTGTAGAGTGTTTCTCGACTAACCTCGGGTGTGGCAGTTCGTGTTGGGGGTGTGTCGGGAACGTTGAGCTCAGAGCTTTCGGGGGTGGTCCCTCCACTGCTCCGGCCCTCCAATTTGCGGAACTTTTGCTCTGCGAAGCTGGTCATGCGAACCATGCCCCCAGAACCCCCTGAGGACGAGGCGGGGCTGGGAACATGGGACAGGGGTGTTGGGGGCACCGAGCTAAGGCCTGGGCTGCTCCTCTCTCCCCTTTCTCCATTCCTCTCTCCATTCCTCACGCCTCTCTCTCCATTCCCCTGAGGTAGAGGACAGGATCGAGTCATAGCCTCAAAATCCGGGTCCATATCAGAGTAATCCCTGAGAGAGGAGTTGTCCTCGTCCAAACTCTCCTGGATATCTTCTGTCCTCACATGGATCCCTGTGTCCACCTCCTCGGTGGAGGCCGAGTTGGGCTCGCCCTCGTCTGCCCGGGCCTTAGCTGATCCTGGGAAGTCATCTGGGTGGTCTCCTGGTCCTGCTGGTTCAGCTCCATCGTGGAGGAAGAAGCCGTTGGCCCCAGAACTCAGGCTACTGCCGGGTCTCTCGGTGTCGTGGATGATCTTCAGGGCCTCCTCGATGCTCGGGGGTGTCGACGGGCTGACAGGCCCACTGCCTCCATGGCCATTTTCTAGAAGCACGCCGTTGGAACATCTAGACAGTGGGACCGTTCCGCACATTGATTAGCACCTTTCATCCAGAGAAACTAAAAGTGACATTTACATATTATACATGTCGCTTGCAGGTATAAAACCCAAGACTTGGACGTCATTACCATCGTAGCCATTGTACATACCTGTTCTGGTTCCGGCGTGGCTGAGTCTGGCTACGAGCCAGTGTTTTCTGGGAGTTGGAGTTCGGTGAGTCCCTGTTGTAGTCCTCCTCAGGTATGTGTCTGGCATCGCTGCTCTGGCCGTTGACACTGACTGGCTGAAAGGAGAGGTGTCGCCTCATGGCCCCCTGGCTCGCGTGGTGAACTTTGAATGCCCCCAGGCCCTCTGTGCTGGCGGAGCGGGTCATGACCCGGAGGGAGGGACCGGCACAGGGGGTGACACAAGGGTCCCCATCCAGAGGGATCTCAAAGGAGATGCCCCTGGAGCGTCTCTCCTGAGGCCATGTCCCCACACAGCCATCCACATAGGACATGGAGGCCGACCGCTTGATCACCCCTGTCAGACACGAGGGAGGTTACTTCTACACAGAGACTAAAGCAAAGAGCAGTCTTCAGAACGACATGCATGTCAAGAGAGGATGGTTCCCGTGTTCTTACCTGACACAGAGTCTGGTTGAAGCCTGAGAAAGGCAGTGAGACATTGAGTAGAGAGCATTAAGATTAAGTTCAAGAGCACATCTATGCTGGGACTTTCACAAACATGTTGAATAAGGGAACATTACATTTTTCCATTTAATATTACATTTTACCTCTTGTGTTCTGGGCTGCCTGGTCTGTCCACTAAGTCCTGCTTGGCTGGGCTACAGACCGGAGCCATAGGCTTTGATGTCTGGACTGGATCAGAGGCTGCTAAAAAACAAAAACCAACCAGCCCTCACCATATTAATCCAATAAAGCAATTTGATGTGGGTTGTGGCGAATCCTGAAATACTCAGAGAAATATAAATGCAGTTGTTTATCTTTATTGTCCAAATAATCAATACCCACATTTTGTATTCCCAATGCCCATATCCTCACCTTCTGGGTCAAAGACTCTGGGCAGTACAAACGAAGGCTTCACCACTTCAAACCACCAGAACAGCTCTGCCATGAACACCAAGTAGTTACTCTGCAACAGGGCAAAACACCAACATTGACAGGGGCAAAGACAAGCTAAAAGAATCAAATAACAGAATGTTCCACAAGGTGTCTCTGCCGAGACAAGTCACAGAGGCAACCCATATGGACTGGTAGATCAATGATCCAGTCAGGGATAGCATGTTAGCTACCTATGTTGCTAGGTGTGTGTGTGTGTCTTCCTACTGTTTCAAAACAAAAATGTAACTGACATATGCAAGTCCTGACATTTTGTAGGCTTATTGGTTAGGTTTAGAGTTTTGAGTTAAGTTTAGGGTTTCAGAAAACATGGTGTCTGCGTTAAACTGCCTTCTATTGTTCTAATTCTTATGTACACTGGGAGAACTATTGACAAACCACCTGGAATATTCTTTAGTACGTCACACACACCACAACTAGAAGATTAATATGAGGTCATGGTTTCACGATGTAATATTAGAAACAAAGTAGCTCTGGAAACCTCCATAGAGATGTTATTCATTTGTGGAAAGCCTTTAAAACCACATATTTTGGGCCTCCCCTTCTATGGGAAAGACAAAACTGAGACAAGGACATAGATTCTGACATGCAGTTTCTTGGATATTGTCTTTGTATTGGTAAATCTCTTGGACATCAAATAGAGTTTTTCAGTCTAGAACATACTTCTCCACATACAATGGGTGTGAAAAGTGTTAATTTTCACACACACACACACAAGTTTGTACGGCTAACCTCATGGGGACCAGAAAATAGAAATTACATGCTACCTTGCCCTAATCTTAACCCTAACCCTAACCTTAACCCTTACCCTAATCCTAACCTTTACATAACCCTAATCTAACCCTAACCATAACCTTAACCTCAATAAATTAACATTTATACCTAAACTGTACCTAGGTGTAATGCGTAACCTTAACCCTACACTTACCCAACAATGCCTGGTCCTTAAAGAAACCCTAATTCTAACTCTAAAATTAATTGTAAGTTTGACCCTAAACCCTGAGCCAGAAATTGACTTTTGCCTCATGAAGACCAGCAAAAGGACATTGGATGTCTGTTTAGAGGTTCATGGAGGTAGTCAGTTTGGACCAGGGGTTTCGGCTGCTTTTCAGAACATGCTCTTTGACAATCTTCTCAATCACTTTTTCCACTAATAAACACTTTGTGGTGCGTGTACACACATATATATATATACATACACACAAGCAGTTTAAGGAATGCCATACCAACTATCAGGGATAGGACCAGAACCCAAACTGGTTCTGATGCTCCTATAACACTTGCAATGCATTCTGGGGGTTTAAAAACACATGACATGGTTGTCCACTATGTTCTGCCTCACACTGAAAACATCTTAGTTGAGTCGGAGACAAAATATGTACTGTATGTGTATGAGCAGTATTGAAGCACAAAAAGAACAAGCAGGTCAACGATCACTGTGTCTTCCTCTAACAGAAACGCACCAAACAACAGAACAAAAGGGAAAGGACCGGGCAGGCACAGAGGAGATAGCTTGACCTGTCTGTCTGTCTGTCTGTCTGTCTCTGTCTGTTAGTTTGTCTGTCTGTATGTCTGTCTGAATGTTTGTCTGTCCGTTTGCCTAGTTACAGGATGACGTTGGCCACAGCCCTAACTGTTCTAAAATACCTACAGACATTCAGTAACTTTCAAGCTTATATGACCTAGTGGAATGTTCGGTGTGTCAAAAGGCATTACACACACACCCACACCCACACACATACACACAGACATACACACACACATACATACACACACACACACACACACACACACACACACAAAGGCCCACCAACGCAACTGTACCGAACAACCCTTTGTGAGTCATTTTTGTGAGTCATTTTCTAACATCTATCCTCTTTGTCCCATTACTCAACCCAGATGGTAACCCCCCTTCCCCCTCGCTGTCCGTACCTTGATGGAGGAGTGGGCATAGAGCATGTCCTCCAGGGAGAAGTGGCAGCAGTGGTTTAGGTTGTCCTTGCAGAAATCGGTCACCAGCTGCAGGTTGTACAGACTGTCCGCCAGTGACATGGTGTCTTTCAGACAGATATCTAGGGGGCGGGGAGAAGAGACAGACCAGGGGTGTGGTTTCTGTGAGCGTTCTCCTTTCAGGGTTTGTTTTCAAAGGCATTCGACAAGTGCATCACTGTGTTGTTGTTAATATACATTATATTAACTACATCTCCAGTTATTTCACAGTATTAATGCACAATTCTAAAAAATAAAAAGCTTTAAAATAGCTTTGGCTTACAGATGTTAATGTAATTGTATTTGTATTTAAGTAAGTATTTGCGGCTGAATCACGGTCAGAGAAGCAGTGTTGGAAGACAACACAGACACTGATAGTGATGTCATAACGAGCAGCCCACACCAGAAGGAGCTAAAGGAGGTTTGGACAGTGATGTCATCCGCCTCCGGATCTTTCAGGAAATACAGTATTTCTGCACTGGGAGCTGAATGGAAAATGAATGGAAAATTCAATGGAATGGAAGTGAACGAAAGGATTGTCACATGTACTGTCGTAACGGTTTCTGTTATGGCACATCTTTACGCTATACTGTTCTAGCGCACTAGAATTATCTATATATAACTGGGCTCTCACAGAGGGGAGTGGAAATGTTTATCTTTCAAAAAATAACAACCAACGGTTCTCTAGTCTAACGGACTGTGCTGCAGTCAAACGCCTGACGAATCATATCTCAGCCAGGCCTGTGGCATTCAGTGGGCGGAGGCTGGGTCACTGGCTTCTGTATCAACAAGCTCCAGAAGGAAACGTGCCACTTATTCTTTCTCTCCGTCTCTATCCCCATCTTTCTATCATGTTATGTATCACTCAGGTGTAGGAGTTGGTTAGAGCACTGAGCTCGACACCAACAGTTCTTCTGCCCAGGTTTTCTGCGAATTATTTCAACAAAGTCAATAACGGCCAATGCCCAAGCTGTGACACCACCATCTCAAGAAAGGTGGGATGTGCAAAATGCTTCCCAATGACACACTCACACAGTGAAACACACCTTAATTATGAACTGTTAATAATTAATTAATAATAATAATATTCTAATGAGCAGAGGCTTTTATCAAAAGCAAATAGCATTCACGAATGCATACATTTTTACATGACCCTGTGTGAATCAAACCAACAACCCTTAGTGCCCCTTACTGAAATGATTAGCATTGAAAAACATGAGTCGTCAACAGAACATGAACCTTATAGACTGAAATTGCCAAATTAAACATCACCACTAGAGGGTAATCTTCCCTCCAAACAAGATCCTTCCACATCATAATTCTGGGAAAAAGTATTCTTTTAGGTTATTCTGTGTGCGTTAGACCAGCGCTTGAGATTAGACCAGCTCTTTTGGAGCTGATCTAACCTCATCTCTGTTAGGTAATGACGATAGAGATGTTCCTGTCAGGTGGTGTCATTGGAGGTCATACTGTGGGAATATACCCTATTCTGTAGTGACCATGTCTTATGGTTAAAATAATGTGAGTCCCAGGCACACCGGCTCTAGTATTTCAGGAAGGCCATCCTACTAGGCTTCTCACACACACAACACAGCACTGACTGGGGCAACCAAAAAAAAATACATTCATAAAAATCCAGTCATGTGGGCAAAAAGAAACGTTCATTGCAATGAAGACAAATGCTGTTACTGTAACCTATTAGCATTTAGTCGGCCAAGGAGGTCACAGGGATCAAGTGATAATGGTGACCTTGTTGTACAATACCTTCTAGTCTGACAGACGTCGGGCAGTAGAAGTGAAGGAGTGCGGCCAGGGCACAGCCGTCTGTGTTGTCCTTCAGCAGATTGTCCACCAGGGGGGGAACTGGAGCTGACCTTTGCTGAGCATGCTCCCTCCTGTAGCGAGCCTACAGCCATGGCAACGACAGAAACTATGGTCAGTGAGCTGATCTATAGACTCAGAGCAAGGAAAAGGATGGATAGCGCCGTGTAAAAAGGCTCCTTAGATGGAAAAACACAAGCAGGGGGTCAAACACAGATACCTAGTCCCACCCTCTGTCTCTCTCGCTCTCCCTGTGTTTCATGCACGCACGCACGCAAGCACACACTCACACACACACGTATCATACAGTATATTCGTCTGGGTGGTCGGTGGTAAAACATTGCTGCATGCAAAGACAACATGTGGAGACTGTGACTGATTGGACCAGTCATATCTTTACTAGAGCTCTGTGTTCTGTATGGAAATGCAAATACAACTCAGTTTGCAAAAAAGTTGTGTTCAATTTAAAGAAAAGCAGTGTGCCAATCATTTAATTAAAAATATTCCCAAGACAACAACTGAGAAATATTATTGTTTCTTGGAAAATACATGCTCACTTTGAAATTGATGCTTGCGACACGTTTAAAAAAAGTTGGGAAAAGACTGGAAATGTTGTGTAATAAAGAAAAACTTAACTTGGTGGAATATCACACAGCTAATCAAGTCAATTAGTAACAGGTCAGTAACATGACTGGGTATTAAAAGATAATTTCAGAGAAGATGGGGGAGGGGTTCACCACTCAGTGAAAGACTGCACAGGCAAATAGTGGCAGAATTCAAGAATAACATATAACAAAGTTTCCGGATCTCATCATCTATGGCACACAATATCATAAAAAATTCAGAGAATCTGGAGTAATCTATGTACGCAAGGGACTAGGGCGAACCAATAGCGGATGGTCATGATCTTTAGGACCTCAGGCTGGTGTACATTAAAACAGACACAATTCTGTAGTGGAAATCACTGCACGGGCTCAGGAACACTTCTGAAAACCATTGCTTTGTGAACACAGTACATCGCCGCAAATACAAATACAAGATAAAACTCTACCATGCAAAGAAAAAAACATTTATAAACAACATCCAGAAACGGCCGCACCTTCTCTGGGCCCGAGCTCATTTTAGATGCACTGAAGTAGAACTGTCCTGTGGTCCGACAAATCAAAATATGTGATTATTTTTGTGAATCATAGACAACGCATCCGCTGGGCTAAAGAGAGGGACTATCCGGCCTGTTATCACGGCACAGTGCAAAAGCCAGCATCTGTGATGGTATGGGGGTGCATTAGTGAACATGGCATGGATGACTTGCACATCTGTGAAGGCACCATAAACACTGAACAATACACATTTTGGAACAACACATGCTGCCATCCAGATTATGTCTTTTTCAGGGAATGCCTTGCCTATTACAACAGAACAATGCCAAACCACCTTCTGCACATATCACAACAGCATGGCTCTGTAGTAAGAGAACCCGGGTGCTAAACTGGCCTGCTTGCAGTCCAGACCTGTCACCCATTGAAAACATTTGGCACATTATAAAAAGACAAATACAGCAAAAGAGACCCCGAAAAGTTGAGCAGCTGCAATCCTATATTAGCAAGAATGGAAAAACATTCCACTTTCAAAACTAAAGCAACTGGTCTCCTCAGTTCCCAAACGTTGTTAAAAGAGGTGATGCGACACTGTGGTAATAATGCCCCTGTCTAAACTTTTTTAAACATGTCGCTAGCATCAAATTCAAAATGGGCATGTATTTTTCCAAAAACAATCAAATTGCTCAGTTTCAACACTTGATATGTTAACTTTGTACCGTTTTCAATTAAATCCAGGGATGAATGATTCATGATGCATTCTGCTTTCATTTACATTTTACCCATCGTCTCAGCTTTTTTGGAAACAGGGTTGTATATCTTTCTTGAAGAAAAAAATGCCAGGCCCCCAGGCACATCCACCTGGGTTACAATACCCTGAGTTAGTGTACTACATTTACACATACAGTAGTTGTGGGGGAATGAGCCTTTTATTGATTAACACTAGTCTCACGGTCCTACATGAACCATCTCATTGATTTACATATATAAATCTCCCTCTGTTGTCCTGTAGAGCTGAGTGGATGGAGGAAGAAAGTCATTCCCTTATCTGACTTGGAAACTGTCTTACATTTTTCCCTAATGATTAAGGAAAATCGTAGGGTAGGATTAGCTGACTATTTTTGTACTGTACTTGCGTGGACAGTATCTTTGTTTTATGAATTATTGTATTTCACCAACTAAATAATTTACAGGACACTCAGAACATCCTCTGCAATAATGTGTATGTAACCAATAAAAGGGTGAAACTGGAGTACTTCACCTGGGTGTCCTAATGGCTCCCAGTTTGACCATTCATAGAAAGGTTGGCTTTTACTCGAGGAACAAGTTGTTATGTCATCCAGCTCTAAACGCCGGATTCTCCCTCAAAAGCAGAAAGCAGTGGTGTTCTCTCTGGTGTGTGATGTAGTTAGTTGATTGCCTGTGGCTGCTACAGTACTGAGGTAACCAGGGAAGGAGTGGGCAGTAACCGGGGAGAGAGTGGGTGGTAACCAGGGAAGGAGTGGGCGGTAACCAGGGAAGGAGTGGGCGGGGCTAGGGTACACAGGGCTGCAGGTTGGATGGGGTATGATGGAGGAATTAGGAAGTTTTGGGGAGCGACGTCTAATATATGGACTCACAGGTACCAGTCTCCAATACCATTTGTCAGGATCCTTGAATTAACATTGGACAGGACAACAAGAGGAGAGGGGACAGTAAATAGGGTGTGACAATAATTCATCATCAGAGTAATTTGATACCATGGGGATGTATGATAGAAGCCAGTACATTCACTGTGAATCCAACTCACCCACTGCCTCAGAGTCCTCCAGAGAGGAAGTTCTCACACACAAGCATCCATCCCATCTCATCATAACACACACTGGTCCCAGTCACACTCCATCAAATGTTTGAAACAGGCAGTCTGAGCCGGACGTTTCCCTCTGTTTTCAAGCGGTGGATACCAACCAACTACCCTGTCGGCCTCCAAAACAGCACCACAACCCCTCTGTAGTGCCCTACTCTTGACCCACGGTCCGTAAGACTCCCCAGGTTCTGGTCATAGGTAGGGCCCTATGAAAGCAGCCTTTTGTGACGGCGTCCTCTGCAGTGTCTGTGCTGACCCTGATGAAGGCAGCGTTGGACAGGGAAGGTTCTGACGGACCGTTTGCTACAGCAGCTAATTGGGTGCATCCAGTTCGCCTCTGGCTGAGGCTAATAGGCACGCCAAGATCTCCCTTCAACCCAGCAGGAACTCTTTATTTTACACTTGAATTAAACAGTGTGCCGGAAGGGCAATAGCTATATCTGGGTGTTTGTATGCATATGTAAGAGCACACAGATGCAATGGCATATGCCTGTGTATTTTCAGCTCAGATAAAAATCCCTCTCTATGTTATCAGAGACGCAGAGAAATGATTTTGAGTTGGTCCAGTAATTTACTTACTGACCTACTCAATGGATTCCCTGCAAAAGGGTGTTAAGCTCTGGTCACATGATCCTTTCAACTTTCGCACAAGGAAAAGTCCTGTTTGTTTAGCCTTGGTTTATACAGGTACGTGCTGATGTGTTTACAGGTTATGAGGATGGGCATCTTCTGATTGGATTATATTGCTTGTTTACTGTATATCTTTGACCTTCAGACAGCATTACAGAACTGTCTGTCAATCTGTCTGTCTCTGTGTTTCTTTGATTTGTTCCCTCTCTCTCTGTCTCTCTCTCTGTGTCTCTCTCTGTGTCTCTCTCTGTGTCTCTCTCTGTGTCTCTCTCTGTGTGTGTCTCTGTGTGTGTGTGTCTCTCTCTCTCTCTCTCTCTCTCTCTCTCTTTCTCTCTTTCTTTCTCTCTCTCTCACACATAGCAGTGTCTCTTGCCAAAATATAATAGATTTGGCATGACACTGAGCTGATCTGTGTGTGTGTGTGTGTGTGTGTGTGCGCGCCAAAAAAGAGAAAAAAAGTAAGGGGTGTGAAAAAAGAGTGAATGTGGCCAGAGAGAAAGAGGGACAGAAAGAAAGAAAACAATTGTGTGCTTCTGTATGGGGAGTCTGTATGATTGGAGTTCGAATGATTTGTTAAGGGGCCCTTGCTGTTGGGCCTGGGAGACCCTGTCTAGACTGTTACATCAGACCATGTCAACCGAGGCTAATGATGGAGAGAAATGAGAGTGTCTCTGTGTGTGTGTGTGTGTGTGTGTGTGTGTGTGTGTGCGTGTGTGTGTGTGTGAGAGAGAGTATAAGCTAAAACTAGAAAAATCCCCACAAGGTTTTGTTGGCCAGTCCCCAAGAATTGGGATTACTTTTATGTTTTGGCATTACAGTTTGGGTTTAGGCAGTAGGGCTAAGTTAAATGGAGGCATCATTTTTAGGGTTATTTAGGTTATGATTAGGGTCAGGAATAGGGAACATGGAATACTGGATTAGGGTTTGGTTTCAGGTCCCCACAAGGGCAGAAAAACAAACATGTGAATATGTTTTTACTGTATGTGTGTTAATGGCTTTATATGTGAACCTGTGTATATGGCTTTAAATGCGTTAATGGCTTTATATGTGTATATGTGTGTCATTACTCACCCTCTGTGATGCAGTAGCAGTGCTCTCTCTGAACCTCTGCTCCTCAACCACAATCTGCCTGAGGTGCTCATTCACCTAGAGAGAGAGGGGGAGGGGACAGAGAAGGGGGGAGGAAGAGAGGGAGTGGAGAGTGTGAAGCGTTATTATTGACGGTCACATTAGCAATAAGCAGTGAGTGGAATGGTGGGAAAAGAATGGGGAGGCTGTGTGTGTTTCAATGATTAGAGGGAGAGAGAGAGAGAGAGGTACAGAGAAAGAATGGAAACAGTGACTTTCAGGGACAATAATGTCTGGTGACTGACTAAATAGCGTGTGTGACTAGACTGCCCTTACCTCAATGTAGCCACTTTAGCAACAATAAAGCAGTAATATCACTTCATCATTCAGGACATATACACACTGCCACCTCTCATAAGGTCATAAATGATGCCGGGTTATAAAAGTATATAAAAGACGTAATAAAAGTTTAAGAGGAAAACAGTCCATTGACAGGATTCCTTAAAATAACCCTATTGTGTTTTTCTTAGGTGGCTGCCTTTCTAAGGGCTCCGGTGATGTAACACAGGACCATAACTCCTACAGACTGCTCTGAGACTGCCCTGGACCATAACTCCTACAGACTGCTCTGAGACTGCCATGGACCATAACTACTACAGACTGCTCTGAGACTGCCATGGACCATAACTCCTACAGACTGCTCTGAGACTGCCATGGACCATAACTCCTACAGACTGCTCTGAGACTGCCATGGACCATAACTACTACAGACTGCTCTGAGACTGCCATGGACCATAACTCCTACAGGCTGCTCTGAGACTGCCATGGACCATAACTCCTACAGGCTGCTCTGAGACTGCCATGGACCATAACTCCTACAGGCTGCTCTGAGACTGCCATGGACCATAACTCCTACAGACTGCTCT
>JACXGJ010008201.1:17671-28069 GCA_016801105.1 Esox niger | reverse complement strand
ATCAAGAATTTCAACAGTTGAACTCAATTTTAACGGATTTTCCAACATTTTTATTGATCTATTTGTGTGTATTTTGACATCTTCTGTCACATCCTCATCAATAATTTCAATAGTTGAACTCAACTTTAACGGATTTTTCAACATTTATTCATTGATTTGTTTTTTTATTAAGTGTATTTTGACATCTTCTGTCACATCCACATCAATAATTTCAACAGTTGAACTAAATTGTAATGGATTTTTCAACATAAATATATATATATATATATTTTAAGTGTCTTTTGACGTCTCCTGTCACGTTCTCATCAATCATTTCAACAGCTGAACTCAATTTTAACGGATTTTTCAACATTTATTTCTTTTTATTTTCTTTACGTGTATTTTGACGTCTCCTGTCACGTCCTCATTAATAATTTCAACAGTTGAACTCAATTTTAACGGATTTGTCAACTTTTTTTTCTTTTTTTCTTAAGTGTATTTTGACATCTTCTGTTACGTCCTCATCAATAATTTCAACAGTTGGATCGCATGGCTCGGGTGACTTCCTCCAGCGACAGGTCTCCCTCCTCCTCCTCGTCTGGTATTGGGGAAATGTGTTCAAGAAGTCTGTCGATCGGGTCATCGTCCGTGGTCTTAGTCGCGTACAGGTTGGTGTAGAAGTCAGTGATAATGTCGGTGATGATATGTTCGTCGTTCTGTATGGTCTGGGTGTGGTCCTTCAAAGAGTCTATGGTTTGTTTTTTGCGTCTAATGTTTTGGAAAAAATATTTTGTGCATTTCTCGTCGTCTTGCAGGTGCTTGATTTTGCTTGTGTGTTTAATTTTTTGCTGTTCCGTTCTATATAAGAGTGCCAGTTTGTGTTTGGTGTCTGCTATGTTAGATGAGAGATCAAAGCCTGCTTCTTGGAGTTCGGATAGGTTTTGTAGTCGTCTGTTTAGTTTGGTGTGTTGTTCCTTTTTGCTATTGTTTTCCCTACTTTAATGTAAAAATGTTTGGTTCTCTCCTTGACCATCTCCCACCAGTCAATAGGGGAGTCAAATAGGTCAAGGAGAGAAGTCCAGTCATCCAAGTGCGTGATGAATTGCTTATTGTGTCTGTCTGCTGGTAAAGTGGTGTTTAGTTTCCAAAGTCCCTTTCCCCTGTTTTTCTGTCTGGGAGATATGTAGTCATGGTGAGTTGTCTGTGGTCTGAAAAGAAAGTGGCTGCTGATGTAGTATTTGGTGCTGTGAGATTTTGATCTAGGAGAAGGAGGTCGTTTCTGGAGAAGGACTGACGATCGGAACTCACCCAGGTGTAGCGGGGCACCAGGTGCCTGCCTAGATCTTGTAGTTGGTATTCGTTGATGATGGCTATGAGCTCCCTGCTTGAGCCGTCATTCCGGGGGCGGCTACGGTCCAAATCCCGCAGCGCACAGTTGAAATCGCCTGCAACGATGACCGGAAGGTTACCTAGAAGGGCCGGTCGCAACTTGCAGAAGAAACACAGACATTCCTGTTGGTTAGTTGGTGCATATACATTCATGAGTTTGACTGTGATGTTACGGTAGGAAATTTCTGCTACAATGAGTCTGCCTAGGTCTATATTTGTGATTTTCTTAAAATGTATATCTGGGTTTTTGAGGAGGATGGCAACTCCGTCCGCCCTGGCGACGTTCGACCCCAGGTCGACCAACCAGGTCGAGTTGCCAGGGCTCCATTGCTGTTGAAGGTAGGTATAAACTGTGTTAAAAGGTATGTTGCACTCTTGAAGGAAAATGATGTCCGTGTTTATTTGTTTGAGGTGTGAGATGACGTCTAACCGTTTGTGTGGATCGTGGATTGACCTAACATTAACAGAAGTGAGTGTAATTGACAGAGCCATGAGTAAAGTCGGTAAGGTGTAGTATTGTGACCGGCCCATGGCTGACCATGTGATGTATGTGTTCTCATTCACTCTAGGAGGGACCCCTTTGCTTGGCATAGCGTGGATAGCGTACCAGAACCACACTCCCCTTGTCTGTCAGCATGCCCACTCAAAGTACCTGCAATTGGTTTTGGTTGTGATGTGGTGGTGACTTGTGCTCGTGTGTATATGGGGGGGATGGCTACCGGAATGTGAGGTGTGGGGCATGTAGACTGGGTGATGGGGGGTTCCTGGGCTGGTGGAGAGTCGTTGGTATTAGTTTTTTTGCTTGTGGTTGCAGTTGTTTTCATCTTTCTTTTTGATATCTGTTCTTGCTGGCTTGGGACTGGTTGTTGTGGGGTGGTGGGCTGGTTCTGCTGTTCTTCGTCTTCTGGGGGGTGGGTGATTTCTATTTCTTCCGTTTCGCTTTTTACTGTCGGTCTGGGCTTTGGTGTGTTATGGCCGTCGCAATCCTGTGTGTGTTCAAACTCGGTGAATAATGGCAGTGAGCGTGGGTACTCCGGGGCGGGTAGGGACATGGACAAGGGCGATACCGGGGCGCCAAGACTGGACGTGGTGTTGGTTGAGGTGTCGTCATAGTGTGCAGGTTTGGTGTAAGTTGGGCCATCTACGGAGGCGCTACTGGTGTCTGAGGTATCGCTGTTGTCGTCCTCTGATGAGGATGATGATAGGGCTGGTATTATTTCCGGTGAAGGTTCTGTTTCTGGTGCAGCGGGTGGTTCTGGTACGGTAAATGCTTCTGATTCTGGGTCTTGTGTTGGGGCTGGTTCTGGTGGTGTTCTGTGTTCTGGTGCTGGGTCTTCTGGTGTTGGTTCAGGGTCCGGTTGTGCCCCCCTTTGGGAACGAGCTCTGTTGGCATAAGAGGTCGGGCAGTTTCTAAAAACATGCCCCTCGCTCCCGCAGAGGTTGCACTTCCTTTCCTCCGTGCAATCTTTAGTGAAGTGTTATTTCCACAGTTCTTGCACTGGATTACTGTGCAGTCTGCTGTGAGGTGCCCTGATGCCCGCAGTTCCTGCAGTTTTGGCATACCACAGTAGAACACCTGCCCCCTGTTGTTTCCAAGCATGATGGTTCTGGGCAGGTGCTTAATGGTTCCGGCTGGGTCCCGTCTGAGTGTGATGTTGCATTTTCTCGCCCCTGTCCATATCCCGTTCTCGTCCCGGATCTGTCGGACTTCTGAACCTACCTGGGCGTGTCGTGCTAACCATCTGCGTATGTCGTATTCTGAGACTGTATCGTAGTAAAAAATGATGGTGACTGTTTTTCTTTCTGGTTCAGTGATTGGTTCTATGTGAAATTTAATAAAGGTGTCTGTGTATCTATCCTCTCTTGTCTTTTGCCAAAATCCTGCAAGTAGTTCGGGTGTCTTAAAACTAACCTCAAAAACTTCTCGTGAGCCCGGCAGCTTAAACAGACAATTTAAATCCCAAGGGGTATAGCCTAGCCCATTCTGGATAACTGATCTGCTAAATTGTAGTCTCTGCATTGTTGCTTCTTCATCTGTGTTCGTTATGCGAATCATTCTGACGGTGTTGTGTCTTCTGACGGTGCGTGGGTCCATGGTTCCTGTTGTGGTGGGGCTGTGGGGATGGGTGGAAAACGGGGGGCAGGGGGAGGGTTCAGTGAATGGGGGAGTTAAGTTGTAAAAGTAGAGAGGGTTATTGATATGGGAAGGGATAAGAATATATGACTTTCCTTTGGAAGGGTGTAAATCCGGCCTTTCAGGACTCCGACTGTCCTCTGATGTTATGGCAGCTGGGGTCCTGGCTTGGCACTTCTTTAGTCTGGGTATCCTAGGGAGGAATAGAAAAACCTCTGAGCGAGCAGGAGCAGCAGGAGGCGGGGAGGCCCAAGGGCCTCGGACGACACTTCCCTGTGCTCCGCTCGCTCCTGGTGTTGACCGGGGGTTCCTGGGTCCATCCCGAGTATCTAGTACTCGGGGCGAAGACGTTTCGGGGCGTGGATATGGGGAGGGCTGGGGCGCTGAGCCTTTCCCTTCAGATTTAGGCAATTGGCGGCCCTTGTTCGAGTGAAAACGGACTTTCTCTTCCGGGTTTTAGGAAAGTTAGGATTTGGGGAGACTTTCATAGGTTAGGTTTGTGCGTTATACGTGGGAGCGGGGGGGCGTGTGAACGTCAACGGTCACCTGGGGGATGTCTTCGACATCTCAGGTGAGGTCAGGCAGGGGTGCCCGCTCTCGGCGCTCCTCTTTGTATTGTACATGGAGCCCCTGGGGGCCGCCATTAGAGCAGACGCGGGGATAGAGGGCCTGTTGATCCCGGGAAGCGGCGGGCTGCGGGTGAAGTTGACACAGTATGCTGATGACACTTTCTTGCCTGACCCAAGCTCTAGCCATCATTGGGGACTTCACCCAACTGTCAGGGGCAGTCCTCAATCTCGAGAAGTCGTCCGTCAAGTTCTTTGGACAATGGCCTGGTAGGACGGATGCGCCAGGGGGCTTATCTCTCTGTAACGGACCACTGAAGATTCTCGGGGTCCATTTCGAGACCTCTGGCTCGGCAACATTGAACTGGCACATGGGTATCATGAGGGAGCGGAAGAAGCTGGCACTGTGGAGGGCTAGATCCTTGTCCTTTGTGGGCAAAGTCCTGTAGGTGGATATCTTGCCATCCCTGCTCTATCTGGCGTACATATACCCGCTGCCAGCTTGTCTGAGGAGGCCTCTGGTAAGATTGGTATTTCAGTTCATGTGGAATGGGAGGTACGAGAGGATCGCCAGGGAGCGTATGCTCAGCCCCATCAAGGAGGGAGGCAGGGGGGTACCTCATTTCCCCCTCAAGCTTGATGCAATCTTTGTTTCATTTTTGTTGAGGGAGCTCGCTCACCCAGTGATACACCCATCCGGGTATTTCCTGCGGGTGTTCTTCTTGTACCAGGCGGGAAGCGTTATGGAGTAGTCCAATGCGGGTCCTCGTGCGGAGCAACTGCCGTGGCATTTTGGACATGCAGCCAAGTGGCTGAGGACGCACGCCGGCATAGAAGTTGCACAAGTAGGTTTAGACCACCGGCGACTATATGCAGCGGTCAGGGAGGGAGGTCGCATGAGACCCGTAGTAGGTATCCCAGACGTGGTATGGGAGGGGGTTCAGGCACGGGGTCTGGACAACCGGCTGAAGGACCTGAATTGGCTGTGTCTCCATAAGTGTTTGCCAGTGCGTTCAATCATGTGCCGGCATGGCTTGGCTCAGACCATGATATGCCCAAGACCCGCTTGCGGCGGGGAAGAGACAATGGGTCATGTATTTTGGGACTGTGCATTTGCCGGGGTAGTGTGGGCCAGGGCATGGATGTTATTAGGCAGGGTGAAAGGGGATTTCGTGTTGACATGGGCTAAAGTTTGGAGGGGTGTTGGACGGGCAAAGGGGACAAAGAGGGAGGGTTTCCTTCACTGGCTCATTATAAGCCTCTTTAAACAGGGGCTGTGGGGGGGCAGACAGGATATGGTACGGAAGGGGAGAGATTGGGGGTGGAGGGGATTGTACGGAGAGTGGAACATGACCTGGGAAGACGAATGTGGCCAAATTGGGATACCACGCTCTCAGGGAACGGTGGAAGGGGGGATTGGGGGTCTACAGTGTGGAGCACAGGTAACATTGTGGATCGTGGGGTTGGGGAATGTGTGGGGGGCATGAATTTTGTGCATACTCAGAATACAGTGTCCCTGATGGGAGGGGGCTTGGGACTGTGTTGGAGGGTTTATGGGCATGTGTGATTTTCAGTTGGCAAGTGGGACTGAGTTTGGGGTGTATATTAATGTGTGGGTAAACCTTTGGATTGGGGTGTGGGACTGTGTTGGAGGTGTATTTGTTGTGCTTGTGGAGATTTGGTCTGTATTGGGGATGTAATATGATGTACATGGTACCTTTGGTTTGGGGAGGGTGGCGAGATGAATTGCGGGGAGGGGACTATGTTTTTTTTGTAAATACCAGTGTTTGGGAGCAGGAATTGGGTGGGGTTTGTTGTGTTCCTCGGACCCGTGTGTTGGTGGCATAAATATGTTTTCTTGTATGGAAGGATAATAAAAATCTGTTCTTATCAGTTTAATATCTGATACGTCCCCCATCGGGGGACTATACATATTAAATGGATTTTTCGAACAGGGAGTCGGAAGCGGGGCTTGCTCCGTCCACTCCACGCATCGACTCGGTATTGCAGTACCTCCGAGAACGGTGCACCCTCGATTTTGTGTCCAAGAGAAAAAAATACAACTCAGAGGCGCTGATGTAAAAGCTCTGGTCTGCACAGCAAGCAACCTAGCAGGAAACCGAGCACATGCGAACTCGGTGCAACCGCCATTTTCTGGTGTTTGCCCCGTTTTTCTTTGAAAATCAAAAAAGGTCAAGAGACTGTTTGTGTGTGTGGGTGTGTATTTTTTTGAATCCACAGGCCACTTTACATGTACACCACTATATCAAGTCCAAGAAGAGATGTGACATCTTTCCCTTACATAGAAAGCTAGCAGTAGCATGAGCACTTGCGAACTGGTGCAAAGCGCTTTTTCGGCCCATTTACATTTTCCCTCCCTTTTTCTTAAAAGAATGAAGAAATCTGTCTAGAGACCATCTGTCTGCCAGTCTGTCTGTGACCGAGTCCGAGCTAGCAAACCCACGAGCCTCTGGCCTATAATATAACGATTGTGTCTCGATTCTCGGCCTCATTCCAGCATACAAATCTGGTTTCTCTTCAATGACGCACACGTTTTTCGCCTTTTACTAAAGACTTCCTTGGAGAGGAACGCTTACGAGTTCAACGTATTTTTGGACGGGCTTTGCTCCCGGCAGAGCTCAGAACAGCCATGCAGTGCAAATGCAAATGCCTCATTGGAGTTGCTTTATTCACTTAGGCAGGAAAACTGCATCACATGTGACTATCTTCCCGACATAAGTAAATCGACATAGGCTGCAATTGACAGTCATTTAAGGCCAATGCAATAACAAATATTGAACACTGATTTGAGTACAACAAAAAGCATCAATGAATACTTAGATATAGGAATAAGAAATATTTGGAATCTTGGGTTAGTTTACATTTCACATATTAATGCAGCCTGTTCTGTGCTAATTGTTAATGATTCAAAGCCCACTGACAATGATACAGGCTGGATTGTATATGGAAAAGACCACAACGTATTATTTGGAGTGTGGTCATGGCTAGATTTTATAAAAAGCGTTGATATGTTTTGAACATCCATTAGATGCAAATGCATATCCCTCATTGGAGTTGCGGTATTCACTTAGGCAGGGAAACTGCATCACATCTGACTATCTTCCCGACATAAGTAAATAGACATAGGCTGAAAGTGACAGTCATTTAAGGCCAATGCAATAACAAATATTAAACATTGATTTGAGCACTTCAAAAACAATCAATGGATACTTAGATACAGCAATAAGAAATATTTGGAGTCTTGGGTTAGTTTACATTTCACATATTATTGCCGCATGTACTGACAAAGAGAGCTGCTGCCATTTTGGGATTGTACATGGAGCAGACCTGAGGGTGGTCTTACTTTACAAGTGGTCATGGCTAGATTGCATAATAAAACCAGTGATTTGCTCTGAAGAGACATGTGATGCAAATTCATAACCATCACTGTAGTTAGAATATTATGAACTTAGCCAGGGGATCTGACTCAAATCTCAATATCTTCCCATATTAAGTACTTACTTAAGAAATATACAACTGCTATTTTAGAAAAGCATACTATGTACCCTCTGATTATCTCCTAAGTAATTTGATTTGAATCAGTTTCCATTGAGTGGACAGTAGAGGGGAACCATTGCCTGCTGGCCTCCAGAACATTGGCTCCCTTTGAAGACATGTGGGGGAGGGAAAAAGTAGAGCTGTGCCTTAATAGGTGTGAGTTTCATAGTAGGTGTTTGGAGACGAATTGACAATATGTGCTTTGGTCGTCGCTGAAAAACATTATTCCAGTGCCATGTGTTTAAATATAATTATTTATTCAACAAATATATAATACATTGAAACTCTACGCATTCATGTTTTTTTCTAATTAATCAATGGAAAAAACATATGACACTGGACTGTACATGAAACCCAAATGTGCATGGATTCATTTTGAAGAGATTCTAGGCTGCATTTGCTCAGAACAGCCATTAGATCCAATTTCATATATATCTTTGGAGTCACCGTATTTACTTAGGCAGGGAACCAGCATCACATCTGGGAATCTTCCCTAATTAAGTAAAACCGCTTAAGCTGAATGTAACAGTCATTTAAGAACTTTAAAATAATACATGTTAAACAGTGATTAAAACAAAGATTTAGGAATTAGAATTATTTGGAAAATGAGGGTAACGGGTCATGGCCATGTACTCTGGCTCTACTGTGTTATTTGTATACTTTGAACAGCCCAATGAAATTGGTACCAGTTGCCATTTTAGGAGTATTCCTGTGTACAAACCTGAGGAGGGACTAATATTAAAGGTGGTTGTGGCTAGATGGTACAGAAAGGAAAACTGTTATTTGCTCAGAACAGCTATGCAATGCAAATGCCTCATTGGAGTTGCGGTATTCACTTAGGCAGGGAAACTGCATCACATCTGTCTTTTCTCCCAACATGAGTGCATTCCATTAGGCTGAAAGGGACAGTAATTATTCAAGTGAATATTATTATTTTTTCTGTAGTAAGTGCAGGTCCCCTGTAAAACAAACCAACCTCCCAAAAGGCTGAGCTACAGAGGGGTAGGAGAAACAGAGTTCATCATAAATGTTCATGTGTAGGATGATATCAATTCAACTTTTGATCTGCTCATTGGGAAGCCAAACATTACAGTAAATTGTGAGATTTTTCTGGTGCTCATTTTTATTCAGGTTCTTAGTTTAACATTACAATGTTTGTGTTCAATTACTTGACAGTTACAGGTTACTGGTTACTTCACTGTAATGAAAAGCGATAGAAACACGTATTTGGTTAGGAATACTGAATTCTATAACCAGTCAAGGTCCAACCCTTCCCAAACAAACAATTTGCGTTTCACCCCATAGTCAAACTTCAGTTCTGTGTTCACCCCAATGTCCATTTTGGCATAAAATAGAATTACAGGGTTCTTGTTGCCTGTAAAGTCAATTGTTGATTTTTTGGGCTTGAGGTTGGGACTTTTTCTTGAATGATTTATGTGTCGGCCATATGTACGCTTTTCTGGATGGCAGGCACATGTTTTTGATATTGCATTTATACATTTGGCAACCCCACTGTCTTAAAAAAAACCATGTATCCCATCTCGCCTTCCTGAGCAGATTGGTGGAGATGGAGACCTTCTGCCTGGGTGACAACTTCACCATGGTAGTCACAAACAACTTCCCCCTTGAAGAATGGCCTTGTTGTCACATCACCTTTGCCTTTCCCCTCAATCGAGACAATTGCCAGTCCTTTCCACTTCTGCGACAGCACCAAACGTTGCACATAATCCCCTGATATCGCATTGACCAGGTTTTCAGCAGGAACCCATGAACTAAGCACTTCTTAGGGGTCAGGTGTGTTGACCGCCCAGCCTTGTTTTGAGATCCAATTTTTTATGCATCGGTGTGTTGGCTGCCTCCTTGAGAAATGTGCTGTAAAAAAAGAAGACACATTTTCATTGGTAAAACGTTTCAACAGCATGTGTGTATCCCAAAATACATTCATTATACATATGGAGGATGTTTATAATGGATCAATAACTATACGTACTCAGGATATATGAAGTCCGCAGGATTTTTTGGTCTCTTCTCCATCGCTCATAGCAGTGACGGTCGTGTTTCCCTGTCTGTTTAAATCTTATTTTGCGATTGGGGATAACCCCATCCAGGGTAACAGGAAATGATGTTATGAACTTGTCATATGTGACCTGGTCCTCCGTTTCTGTAGAATCTGCACCTGCTGTGTCTGCTTCTACTGTTGTGGATGATGTTGTGTTGTGGCAATTTCTTAACTAATGTATTTTGGAGACATGTTTGCTTATCTATTACCTGGTATGTAACTCTGGTCTTTGGTTGTGACATGCATCTGTATTATTTCAGACAATCATTAGGGTCTCTGACCTGCACAACTGCCTAAACCATTAAGGCTATCTGTCCTTTGTTCCTGAGGAATGTGAGTGTTGGGGGACGGTAGGGGCAGTTGTCCGTTTAGGTAAACACAACTGTGAACATTATGGCAGGAAGGATAAGATGGGGGGACAACCCTCCCACCTGTGTGACCTAAGATTGATGGGTGGCATCTTGCCGCGCCCCTTTTAACTATAATAAATACAAGCTGTTCATGTAATTTTCTCTAGAGGTTCCTCGAATGATTATTCTGTAAGCATTTGACGCGTCTCTCTATTTGCAAATAAACTACTAATTGTGCCAAGAGAATTTTGTCTCTGTCTTACTCCTTTGAGTGTCTATCGATGGAATTTCCATCACAATTGGGGGTTCGTCCTTTGGCTACTTACCCTGGTGTCTCGAATTCATATGCTAGCGGGTCAACCG
>JACXGJ010008201.1:0-17571 GCA_016801105.1 Esox niger | reverse complement strand
GAAATCTATAGTTAAGGTTGGACCTTTTAAACTCTAGTAAAGGTTGGACCTTTCAAAAATCTGCATTTAAGGTTGGACCTTATCGTTACATTCTGCAGTTAAGGTTGGACCTTATGGTAAACTGTTAACAGTATAGTGGTTGGACCACTGTATAAGACACCGGTGCAATGAAATATCTCGCGGAAGGGCTGACGAGCTTATTAATGCATGCCGGGCATGGTTAATCGAGGTACCAGGGTGACGGACAGTGGCATGACGACCCCGTGGTGATCACTCTGGGTTAGGCGTTTTCGCCACATTTAGGTTTAATGATGGGTTTGTGCGGTAGTACTAGCTATGGACCGGCTAAAATGAACTTGCTGTGATGTTTGGACATGTGAACATTTGTGTCTTTGGGAGTTATTAGGGTTTTCCGGTAAATGGCGTTTTTATTCGATGACGAATGCGTGGCCTACCGGGCGGATAGGAGGCATATGGCCGAGGTAACGTATGGGTGTTGCTGAAGGTATGATATAAAGTGGTTTGGTAAGCGTTGGCTACAGTATGTAGTAAGTGGTGACTGATTGAAGTTTTGGGAAAGTTTGTGTGGGGTTTATTGATCTCTGTTTTGTAGTCCTTTTTGCTCAGGTTGGATGGATCGTCCCTCTGACCGCCCCCACCCTCCCGCGGTGTTCCGCCGGGTCGATCGCTGGGACTCCTTGGTGCATGGTCCCGACCTTCCTTGCGACGCGGAATCGCTGGAGAACTTTCCCTACACTCGATGTAGCCAACCCCGCTGGTGACCTAGATGGCCCCCGATGCGTTTTGCTCCACGTTGGACGTGTTGAGTGAGTCTACGCGGGTCAAGCGCTGACTCATTAAGGGGGGAAAGCACACACCAGTATCTCTGTTGGCCCGGCCAGTGTTTGCAGCGACTATGACCAAAGAAGACTACAGACCCGGGGTTGAAGAAGAGTCTATGCTAACCGCTGCGTTTACATTTGTGAAGCTACCTCTATACATTCGACTGGATATTTGGTTTTAGAAAATGCCCGTGGGAATCGAGACGATGGCTGTTTGTTTAGTGTTCCCGCAAGGACAGAGACAGTTCAGACTACCTTTGGCCTTGCCACGAGCGACCCGACGGGAACTGGCAGGAACGCTAACCGCCTGAGGGAGGGGTGCTGACGGTCAGAGGAGATGGACCAGAGAGCATCAGTCGGTGAGATAATTCCTTAACACCTTCTATTTTTTTCTGACACATTTAGGGAATATCTATACCTTTTCATATGATTTAGTACACTAGGTGGACTATAAATGATTTTGAGAAAGTTTGGGAAATATAAGTTATTTCTTTAGGGTATTTCAGTTTTAGCTGTAGTTACGAAACTGCCATTGTTCCGTGTCCTAATAGCACTAGTTACACTCCCATGCAGTCAGCCTATTGTGGGGCGATTATTGCAGGATTTTGTACGGTTCTCTGTTGGTGGAATTGGTTTCTGTATTAATGTCTGTGGCGTACTGCGAGAAAGGTGTCTCGTTTGTTTTTCGACAGTTGGGGAATTGAGCCCCAATGTCTCCTCGTACGTCCTGTATTGTGAGTATGGGAGATTTGGTCCTGTGGGCTGGCGGTGAGTGGACCTCCGGTTGATTTCCAACCACGCAGGGAGCGCACTGATGGCTTAGGGGCTATATCTGTTGCGCACTGATGGCTTAGGGGCTATTTCATGTGGTGGGGTATTAATCCGCTTGCTATGCTCAGGGGACCTCGCTGATTTTGTGGAAACTCGATGTTCACCAATTTTAGAGGCTGTAGGATGGAGTATGGATTGCTCCTGCAAACCGCCAAAGTTGTCGGACAACTTGTGGTTTTTCGAATAGTTGAGTTGATGGAGCAGTGAAAGTTGGACCGTATGTCCACGATCTGTCTGTGGTAAATGTCTGGTAAATGTCTATCGTTTGTAAATGTTTGGTTGTGGCCGACCTAGTGACTGCATTTTCCTTTTGGTATTCCCTGTGCACGAGGGATCCAATTGGCTGCGTTTTGTGTTCCTTCGTGGTATATTTGATCTCGTTCACCAAGAGTTCTTAACCTGGAAGTTTTTTGTTTCACCATGTTTTGCTTTGTTCGGTGTACACTTGGGTGATCGCATTCATTGCGTCGTTACTGTGGTTCTCTGGCGAGGCCCAAGCTTTCGGCCCCAGCGCTGACTCCGCGAAATGGAATTTGCCTTCCGGTGTTGTGCGGGTGGCTGGCACTGGTGGAGGGGTTCGCCTGAGTCTTTAGGTTTCAATACAATGATTGCGTCCTAACTAAAATCCAGGTGATGACTTGCTAATTTGTACAATGATGCTTTCCCACTTTCCCCAGTTTTTCGTCCATAAAGTTGAAATATAGTGTATTCGCCCTCCTTATATGTTGTATAAGCGGTGGAATCTACACCCCACTTGGGGTTGGTACTTGTGCTTTGAAACTAGCGCCTTATACTCGTTAATAGAGTTTAGATTCTGAACAGGTACACTGACGAATGGTTGAATGGGATAGAGTGATGTGACTGTGATTTGGAGGTCTAGCTTGGAGTATCCTGGGGATGACTCTCTGATTCTAACTTGATTTGGATAATATCATGCAATTGTTATCTGTTTACGTGGTCCTGTGAGTTTTTCCTTTTCCGTTTTACTGTTGCTGTGATGCTATGTTGAGCGATTGTTTTTTTACACACAGCAGCGATATTGGTTGAGTAGGTTCATACCTCAGAACCATTGGTTAATGTGGGATGTCGGCTAACTTGGTAGCATGACTTCTCTTATTGGTGGCATGTCGTCTTCTACTACAGCTAGTTTGAGGATCATGTCAGATGTTTTTGTGTGGAACCGTGCGTTTCATTAACATTTTATGCAACCCATTTGGCCTTCATGGCCGACAAGCAGTGGGCGACGTCCTGACATACAGGAAGGGGGGCAGACCCCCTGGGATGGCCTCTACAAATTTCCCAATTGAATTAAAATAGCCTGTTCCTATGGGTTACATGTTGTTCTCGGTTTCACGATATAGTTTGGCTATTGCCTGTGGAACTGCAAATTTTGATATACTGATTTGGGTGTTGGTTCTTTGAGTATTACAACTTTGTCATAGGGTTATACGGATTATAATTCCTTAACACAAGCAACAGTGTGGCACATGTATTTCTTTTTGTTTGGTTTGTGGATGTTTTTGGCATTTTAACTTTTCTTTTTGAGTAAAATTCTGTTTGTGGCTCCTTGCTGGGTGAATTATGGATTCATCCTTGCTCTCGATTTTCTTCATGTCCGTCCTGTATTGGTTCCGCTTTCACGTATGGAGTCATTTTCCGTTGACTGACGTGAAAGAGGGGGGGGGGATGTATGACATGATTATCTATGGTGAAAGAGTTGAACTTAGAGTTCAAAGTAAATTAAATTGGTACTTATAAATTTACATGAAAAATAAGGTTTTCCTGTTTGCTCAGTTAAATTAGAAATAGTTATATCAGAAAATCTGTTATGGCCCTTAGTATACAGTTACAGTGTTTTGTCTTATTTGGATTTTTGGAAACTGTTTTGTTTGATGTAAAACTTAACATGGTTATGGTTGAGTAGAATACATCTTAACAGTTTGATTTGGTTTAGCTGAGAAATAACTAATTTGTTGAGATGAAAAGTGATTGTGAGAATGTGACTGTTCAGTTTGTTTGTTTGATATTTGATTAGAGGTAACCATGTTAATTTCATGCATTATGGAATAAGTAGGTAAAAAGGTGTAGGGAGCACATTTTATTATTCCTTACAAGGGTACTACATTTTGATATGTTTTAATTGATACTAAGAAAGCAAAGTTCTATTCTAGAGAATCAAGTTAAAAAGTTTTACATAGTCTAAATTGTAAAGAGAGGTACAGACCCCCTGGAGTGCGCATCTCACTCACACAAACACCATTGTGGGTGGGGGGGGGTCTGCTTGAAATGGGGTTTTGACTTGTTTGATCTCCTCGGAGGAGAAACAGATTTACTGGTGACATTATCAACATTAGGTTTTCTAATTTGGCTACAATTAATACTGTTTTCATTATTTTGGTTTTGAATTGGTTACGACCATCAGCTATCTCTCAAACAGCAAGTCTGGGTTCAGACCTGCCTTGAGATTTTTTTTAAAAAAAAGGAAATTTTAACTATTGCTTTGAGAGTTTATCTAGTACATACGAGAGTTGAAGAGTAAAAAAGGATGGAAGTTGTATCTGGATTCTTTGTTTCCCTGGGTAAAAGTGTAACATATTTCAAGATCTAGATTACTTTTAGTTAATTGAGACCCTGACATTCTGTTTTAGGACAAGGTCTGGAGAGACAGGACAGAAGGGGGGTCGTGATTTATGACAGGATTGCAATGTCTTTGATGTGCTAGGGTAAAGCAACGGCTGGGGGAGATTCACACTGGGTTTCATCTGGTAGAGCAATCAAAGGCTGAATAATAGCTATGTTCTTCGAGATGGTGTGAAATGTTTTGATTTACAATGAGGTGTTAGATCATTTATGTGCACCAAAGGTGAATTTGATTGTAGGTCCAAGATAAAACAATCAAATGTAATTATATATTTACTGAGATCTGGTTAGATGATGAACTAAGAATTGTTTAGGAACTATTTTTTAAGAGCGATACTTTAATGTAAACAAACTATCTTAACTGAGGAGTACTTGGAACAGTAATAGGAAGTTGTTCTTCTGTTCTTGTAGGTTTGTTAATTGTTGGTTGTTCAACCAACAACACGAAAAGAGTGGAATTGTTATGGTGATACATTAGCAGATCAGAAGCACCAGGAATGCTGGTGTTTCCACTATTCTGTTACTGTTTACAACTGTTCTAATCTACCTAGACAAAAGAAAGAGAAAGATATTGGATATTCAGGTATACAAATTTAAGTGTTGGGTAGGACTGTGTTCTACTGCATTAGCAAGAAGCAACAAACTAATGTAATGAACATACTTCTGATTGTGTACTGTGCAGTTGCAACTAATCTTCTCAAGGAGAATTCACTGACAGGTACAGGACACTTGAAAGCAATTCAGCAATAAAGGTCTGGTTGGAGCCAGAGAGACTGAGTTTGGCGTTAAGGACAATTGTGAGGTGGGCTGAGATAAGATGGATCTCACACACACAGACTGTCCCACAGCTGCAAGCGGATTTTACTTCCCCGGATGGTCTACAGTAATGCCTGGTTCCTGACAGCTGGACTAATTCTAGTCCTGATGAATCTACCATGAGATGAAGGCAACCTCCAATTGACCGGGAGAGCTATGGAGGGTTCTGGTTCAGGACAACGTTTGCTGGGGTGCAGAAAGATCAGCTGCACGACATCACGCCACGCTGGTTGGGTCCATACCAGGTACATCTCATCTACAGCTGTTTACAGCTGTCTAAGTAGCTGAGAGAAGAGCCAGGGGTCGACGCCACACGCTACAGGAGAGCTTCGGTGGGTTGAAACAAGGCACAGTGAATTGAAGTCACTGAAGGAAAAGTGAGCTTTTTGGTGCTAGTAACCATCACTTCCAACCCAGCCTGCAGCTATAGAGCCCTTAGATGAAACTGGTCATTTTGGTATGCACAAAGGAGAACACACATATTCTCCTGACCTGGCTGATAGAGCAGCTAGAATGGAGACAACAAGAGCTGTGTCATCGTAACCTGCATTTGAACTGTGAAGGACAACAACTTGTAATATACATCTGACTTCTGGTACATCGGTCTGCCAAGAAATGGTTCATAACTGACTGTCTGATGTTTGGAGGAGCAGAACGTTTGTGATGACTTTGGAAGTACATCTTATTGGAACCATGGAAGGACTTTTCAGTGAATCAAGCAATTGGCATTAGAGGACTTTGTACCAGTAACAAATTAAAGGATGTATTCAGTGATTGGTGTTTACACACCAATGTGTCGATGCAACTTACTCCATACTGTCAGTCTGTGTATGTCAACAAAAATTACTTCCTTTGGCGAATGTTTTGAACATAAAAAGTTTGCTGTACTATGTTATAGTTCTGGGTAATGAAAATGTGTCGTCTTGGAGTTAATATGAAGGTAATGGTCTAGAAGCATGTCAATGAAGATTCAGACGTTTCAGGGTTGTTAGAATTCTCTAATCATTAGGGTAATGATATCAACAGGGTCATGTTGTTAAAGAGTACTGTTTTGTTGCAGTCTGTATCCTAATGAAGAAATTGTTTAAGGATTGATACCAATGGTTGATGTGGCATCAATAGGATGGATTGTTGTGGCAATTTCTTAACTAATGTATTTTGGAGACATGTTTGCTTATCTATTACCTGGTATGTAACTCTGGTCTTTGGTTGTGACATGCATCTGTATTATTTCAGACAATCATTAGGGTCTCTGACCTGCACAACTGCCTAAACCATTAAGGCTATCTGTCCTTTGTTCCTGAGGAATGTGAGTGTTGGGGGACGGTAGTTGTGAAAGGAGTCTCATTTGAAACAGGCCTGAAAAAACAAAGATTTTATCAACAACATATTAGTATATTAACAACAATGGTAGATAATTGACTTGGATTTGATCAATGTATCATATATAAAGCGACTTACACATTCTCGTCGGCAAGGCTGTGGAGCAATTCAATGTTCAATGGCTGGGGCATGCGGTAATGCTTTTTGGCTGTTGCATTACTGTGGGCCAAATAATCAGCCACAAGCGACTTCTCATTGCTGTTCATCTGTGTTTTTGTTGCAGATTTAAAGGCACGCCGAGCCATCTGGCTGGTCACCTTGGGGCAAGAGTATCTGAAATAAAAGAAGCAGCACATATGTGTGATTAGCCAATAGGTCTAATGATGGACTTCAGTAAGCAGTAATTGGTAATAAGTAACAAAAAACAACATACTTGTCGTGCAATCGCTCCAGGTCATTGGAGGGATTGTGTATTGGTCTCCCAGTTCCACCAAGGAAGAACCTTACATCCGAAAAATCACACTCATCTAGCGATTTGTTATTCCTTTGTAGAAGCTTCGGGCGAATGTGGGTGAAGTAAAGTTGAAACCACTATTCAAAAAGACATACATATCGTTAGAATTGTGTATTATGTTTTCTGAGCAAAAGCATAATGTAAATTGTCACTGTTATAATTTGTAATTGTTTACTCACCATCTCTTGCTGCGAAATAAGGACAAACGTGGCCACCTGTGTGGTAGCTGTTTTGTGCTACTTGACTCCAACTATCACATAGTGTTTTCCGTCCTTTTGTATCTTTCTTCTTTCTAGCCATTCGGATACCTGAAGTAATAATACAAATGAATTGATATTCATGCTTAATATAATCATAAAATGTAATGAAGGACTACTGGACTTACAGTTAAGTGTTCAACAACACCAGGCCGTTGAAGGTGCTCCAGCATCAGAGTTGCCTCCAAATAGCTGGTAATCAGATACTGCTCCTGACCCGTCAAGACCTCCTTCTCTTGTGCCCTAGCAATGACAGTGAGTACGTCCGGAAGGGCAACCCTCAGGAGGTTCTTGCATTGAAAAGGCGTGATCATGTCGTTTGCCAGAGCTATGTATCTGTTAACAAACAGAACATATGCACAAAAATAATATTAGTTTTCATAAGCTAATCACAAAACTTGATAAAACTTGATCTTAAAATAATTTTGTCAGAAAATCAACATACTGTTTGCCAGTAATCTCCTTTGCTGTTTGCTTGCTAATATGTTTCTGGATGCCGGAAAGAAAATCAATGTAGATTTTCACATTAAGTAACAGTTCTCTGTCTTTAAAAACCATGTCGGATGATGTGCTAAGGTAAAAGAAGAACTTTCTGACGCTCTTCATATAGTTGAGGCAGGTCTGCTTGCAGACCGCTGTATTATTTTCCTGAAATACAGCTTGGTTCTCTCCCCATCATGAATGCAACTCAGGTTTATCTCTGTATTGTCCATGTAATGCAGGAACCGTCCCACATTGTCAACCTATAAGAAATAGAAAACATATTTTATAATCCATTTGTACTTGAATATGAAAATAAGGAATGTGCACATGAGCGCTATTTTGTTTAACAGATAAAAACACCAATTATGTTTTCATATATATTGTGATTCATTGTATAGCCAAAAATACATTATTTATACCTCTTGTTTGTAATTTTCAATTGCAAGATCCTTGTTAAGGTACAGTCCAAAACCTTTGAGGAGCGGATGGTCTCGATTGGGATTGCAGTAGATGCCTAATGCAGCCATCCTCCTCTTCGTGTTTGCAATCCCACCCTTATTTCCAGCCCTGAAGAACAAAAACAAATCGTGTTAAAACAAATAACTGGCAAACATCTACAATACAAAATCCAAATTTCACTCTAATATAATCTTCAATAAATATTATTTTTGAGTCAACTGACCCTTCAACCATTGGTAATGGTACATCCATTTCCACATCACTAGAGTCAGCTTGGTCCACTGGATCAGCAAGAGTAGGTGTAGCAGAATCAGGTGCTACACCAACTCTGGTAGGGGCAGCAGAAGTAGATGCAGCAGGTGTAGGAGGTGAAACAGGAGTAGGAGTTTGAGTAGAAGGGATATCTGTCACGAAGAAACCTCTACGATGTATCTCCTTAACCACTTTCATCCTCTCTGATTTCTTGGATATTAACAACTGCAGGGTCTTGTAGCTCCATACCCTGCCAGATGCTAGGCAATAAGCAGCAGAGTCCTTGGCAGCTTGATGCATTGCCATCCTTTCATGTTCAGTAGAGCTCTTCATGCAGGTCCTTCTGAGGTGGGCAGAAAGAATTGTTTGGGGCTTCAAACATAAATGGCATAGGAGCACATGCCTGTTTGGCTTCCTGAAAGAAAAAGGGGGGAAAATTAATTCCTAGTATTCTTTGTCAAGACATTTTATATAGCACACAATAAAACATTAAACTTAATTGTAAAATAAAAAATCCTCTTAAATCTTGTGAGCTTAAGTATACCAGAGAAAAAACAATTGAAATTAAATGCAAATTAAACTTCCAACACAAACAAAACATTCTATACTCCATCAGAAGGCAACAGTTTAAAAAAGAAATAGATTTTTACAGTAAGACCATTAATGTGTGAGCTAAACTTTTTCAACTTCAAGTGAAATTTGAATTATCCAGGATCCATAGAAAAAGTCCTTTACAAAAACATGGTGCATAGCAAAAGTGGCTTAAAGTTAGGTTTAGAATTCTGTTACACACTGAACTCAGGCAAACCAGTGGAAATTTCCATTACAAAATTATCAGAAATGGGGTGAGGCCTGGAAAAGGACAAGGCCCCATCTAAGAGGGTCAAAGCAGCAAATATCAAAACAGAAGTACAAAACTTAAAACTTCTAAAAATCCTACCTGGTCACCCAAATGGAAATTGAAAGTCCAAATAGAGACCAGGTTACCCTGACGCAAAGTGTAAGCTAAGGTATGCTAGGATTTCATTCAAAGCCTGGATAACTCTGCTGGATCTCCCCTATCTGTTTTTTTGGGAAATCTTCAGCGAACACTGAATTATTTGTGTATGTTGGTGAGGGCTGCCAAAAGCAACATTAAGCCTTTGCATATTGCATAGAATCATTTGTGCTAGTGTTTTTTTCCTTTTATTTTTGGTCTTAAGAAAACCAATATTTAATACATGAAGTGCAAACAATGTTTTTTGAAAATTCCTAAAGACTGACCTCAGGTACACCAGTATATGCAATCATTATAGATCTGAATGGTTATTTTTCACTTACTTTTTAGCAGCAGTAGGCATTTTTGTAAATGTCTTAATCAGCAGAAGTCTTTCCAAAGCAGCAGGAGTGGTACTAGGTACAACAGCACAGCAGAAGATCCAAAAGAGAATAAACTAGTAATGACCTAGTCACCTGTATCTAAGGCAAACCTACTGAACCCCACTTCTCTCTCTGATTGGGTGAAGGTGGGGTGGGGCATTGTCTCACCTCTGCATTGCTATGCAGATACAACCATTAACATGGGCTAGTCCTTCATTGTTACTTAAATTAGTCCTTTTCTCATCCTCTGTGTCGTGACCTAATTGAAACAAAGGTAAGTTGAGTTACATTACCGTATGAAAATATATGACACACAGGGCTTAACTGAAAGCCTACACACTTTATATATTGCTGCAAAATCTCCCCAAGAGATGGATTCTCCCTGTATCACATATGGTTATATATATTCAGATGTGATGCAGATTCCCAGCCTAAGTAAATAATATTGTAAGTCCAATGATGAGCCCAATGTCATTGGGCTGTACAAATTATATATGTTACCAATTACATTGTGCAAGATGTGACACAGACACAAACACCATTGAGATTAACTGAAAACCACTTGAAGCCAAAGTGTATCTAAAGAATGCTTGAAAATCTCCCCAAAAGATGGATTCTCCCTGCATCACAAATGGTTATATGAACTCAAATGAAAGCTGAATTCCTGCCTAAGTTAATAATAATGCAAAAGACACTATCATGTTTATGGTCTTGTTTACAATTTCCAAAAAGCTGCATCTACACATTAATGCATTTACTTCAGATCTCACTCCCTCTGGAATTCAGATTATCGGGGGCTTCCCAAGGCGAATGAGGGCACAGGGACTCAGGAGTGTCAAAGCAAAATATGCTTTTTTTACAATGTAGAGGGGGTCTCCACTTTCAATGAGTCGCATGTAATGGTTATGTGCCATAAAATGTCCATGACATGAAGGGAGAGGCCTTCTCAGTCATTTTAGGCTTCTCATCCCCTTCACATTAACGTATGTGTCTGTGTGATTTCTGCTTCAGAAATGAGAGAGGTGGATGTGATTTTGCTCAATACATGATCTTTAACTTCTACATGTCGTATAGACTCCATTGGAACTTCTAATTACTCAGTTGGTACCAATGAATAATACTAGCATTGTTACTTATTTTAAATATAAGTGTTTCCTAAATTAATGAATGTAGCCAATATTTTTAACACAGCCAGAGAGGCAGAACATATCTAGACAAAGGCCATTCACACCTTTGTCTTTCTTTGGTTCCAGGTAACCCATTCTGCCCGTGGACAAAAGTTAAGTCTTGTGGCTGTTTTCTGGACCCAACGTTTGTTGTTAATGCTGAGTGTACATTTTGAACTACTTTGAAAGATTTCAAAATGGGACCAAGTGCTCCTTAATCCATGAGTCCAGATATTTGATATCAGCCCAGTTCTGTCATATCTGTCCTGCTCTTACTGTTTTGACCAGTATACCCCATGTGTATGTGTGGTGTTTGCCTCAGATTTGAGAGGGTTGCATGTGATTTCTCTGTTTTTATGATAGTGTACTTCTATGTGTCATAGAAAGTTGATTAAAATGTCTAATTACTTATTTGGGACCAAGGAATAAGATTAGCATGGTTACTTATTTCAAATGTCAGTGTTTCATAAAGGTTTGAATGTAGCCAAGTTTTTTAACACTGCCGGAGAGGCACAACCCTATGACACAATGGGCCATTCACACCTAAGCCCATGTTGAGCAAGGGGGAGACCAGGCACTGTACACAGAGCCATGCTAAAGACACTGTCAATGTTATGTTCTTCAGCTTTCTTGTTTTAAAATCCAAAACGGTGCATCTACACATTAATGTATTTACTTCAGATCTCACTCCCTCTGGAATTGAGATTAGCGGGGATTCCCAAGGCAAATGAGAGTACAGAGACTCAGTTAGGAGTGTCAAAGCAAAATTATCATTTTTTACAATTTTGAGGGTGTATCCACTTTCAATGAGTCGCATGTAATGGTTATGTGCCATAAAATGTCCATGACATGAAGGGAGTGTCCTTCTCAGTCAGTTTAGGCTTCTCATTCCCTTCAAATTAACGTATGTGTCTGTGTTATTTCTGCTTCCGAAATGAGAGAGGTGGATGTGATTTTGCTCAATACATGATCTTTAACTTTTACATGTCGTAGAGACTCCATTGGAACTTCTAATTACTCAGTTGGTACCAATGGCACCTTTTTTCTTTCAAGCCATTCGGTTACCTGAAGAAGTAAAATTAATACATAAATTGAACATGCTTTAAAAAAATCAATGAATCAAGGGCTACTGGACTAATTATTCAAAATATTGCATCCTGTCACCCTGAATGCTGTGATGCCACGATGGGACAAAAGATAAAAACTGGGGAGATACTATGGCCGCAGCTGCTTTGAGCAGTGGGCCACAGAAAAAAAATGCCTGCGTACAGCATTTATCCTAAGTATGTATGATGCACTACAAACAAATCCAAATGAATATTGAATGTATGTTAAATGCATCTAAAAGTGTTAAATTATATACATGTCTTCAACATTTTACAGCCCAGTTCTCTAGCAAGCAGCCAACTAAACAATCAATGTTTGGGAAAACAAGGCTGGAAGGTCAACATACCTGACCCCAAGGCAGTGCTGAGTTCATGGGTGCCAGCCAAGAAATAGAAAATGGTGGTGCCAATGGACAGTTAATTGAAGTTTCAAGACAAAACACACCCTTTCCTTAAAATGTGAGTCATTATAAAATGAAATTAAAATGTCTACTTACCAGACCGAAATGTCAACTTACTTCCATCTGTTTTTATATAAAATGGTTATAAAAGGAACTCTTGACATTCATATTTTTTATTTTCCCTTTGTCTTTCAGGAAACCAAATTGGCACATGCTCCAGCGCCATGTCTGAAGCCCCAAACAAATCATTCAGCCCACATCAGAAGGGCCTGCATAAAGAACTCTTTACCTCATGGTGTGAAGTTAATGGTTCAAGCTGCCAAAATATCTGCTGCTAAAGTCCTATCAACAAGCAGAGTGTCGGACTACAACACGTAACATTGTTTCTAAACAATCAGGCAGGATGAAGATGGTGAGAGAATCCCTTTCCCTGACCCATTACTCCTAGCCCCATGTCTCTGTTTTGTTTTCTTCAGAAATGACACTCTCTTTCTTACCACACAGAGTTAATATATAGAATTAAACAGCTCTATTTCATTTTTCATGACAAAACGTACTCCCTTTCCTTAAAATTTAAGTTTGTATAATTTTACTTTAAAATAGTAAAATAAAAATATTTTCACTCACATTTATATTGTCCCGATTTCTTGAATTAGTAATTAAAGAGATTTCTGTTGTGACATAAAAATGCAATCCAGATCCCTTACCACCTGAAACAAACCCCACATCCTTACCACCTGAGCCACACAGCGAGTAAAATTGCATAGAAGATTTACTATAAGAGAAGTTGGATGTGTATTTTGGGATGGAATGGAGGGTAGAAAATGGCATAAATGCCAATAAACCCTTTTATTTACTCAGGGGATTCAATGCTTTAAAAGTGTGACGTATGTTTGATGTTTGCATCAGTATTGAGACCGGAGAAAGTCTGGTCTCTCTTTGCCATTGGAAATAAATGACCTACAGCTCTAAACTCACCATGACAGGAATGTGGTTTATAATTTGTCTAGGGATTTGCTATCCACCACATGCCATCAGGATTGTATATTGATTACCTGTTGTAATGCACAGCTTCATATGATAAAAATGATTTGCTCAACCTGCCCTCTATGTTTTTTTGTATAAGCTCCCCGCAATTAGACCAGAATGTTGTTTTTCGCCCTATGTAACTAAATCAAATTTCAAAGTAATGACTTGACCTTTTGTAATATATTTATTTGTCCATCAAAGGTGTCACGGGTGCGGGTGGGGATCCAAACGCGGACAGGCAGCAGGAGGGAGAAGGGCAGGTAGAGTGTACAGGGACGGGAGGTAAGGCGTTTAACGACTCGGCGGCGAAGGGGCAGACGAGCGATAGGCAGAGTAGTCAGGGACGGGCAGAGAGTCGGTACACAGGCTTGCGGCAGAAGTACAGTCGGGGAACTAGCAGAGTGGACAGGGACAGGCGAGAGGTCAAAACACCGGCGGACTACTGAAGTACAGGCAAGGGTCAGGCAGAATGGTCGGGAGCGGGCGATGGGTCGGAGCACGGATAGGCAGGTCGAGAAACTAGAAAACGCGAGATGTGGCATGTAAACATGAACCATTGATCTGGCAGGGGTGAAGTGGCAGGGAGCTGTACTTAAATGCTGGGTGATGAGGTGACTAGGGACAGGTGTGTTATTTGGTGATTGGTGACAGGTGTGTGATTAGGTGTGCACTGAGATTCTGGAGCGGGGGCGCCCTCTGCTGCGCGCTTGCGGAGGCGGGGACGTGACAGAAGGACTATGTTTGAGTATAGCTGCATTTGACAACAGGAAGTGCATTCAACGAGGGTCATTTAATACATAAAAATTTGCCATATAAGTGCATAATGACTGCCTGTTATAAGGGTGATGTCAGCAACGTCTGAGTGAGAGAAAGGTGGAGTCTTTGAGTTTTCTGAATCGTTTATTACATGAGCTGACATACGCTCAATAACATAGAGACAATTACACACAAAGACAAAGGGAGCAGAGGGAACATATATACTGAGGGGAATGACTGTAAATGATGATCAGGTGTGCTGGACGGGACCACAGGTGCAATGAGTTGGTGAGATGGGCGATGATGGTTAGAAGGTCGGTGACGCCGAACGCCGAAGCCCGCCTCCTGCAGGGGGAGGATGGGCAGTAGAAGGCATAGTCGTCACAGTACCCCCCCCGACGTGCGGCTCAAGCCGTGCGACGACACCGACCCCGAGGTCGACCCAGAGGGTGCGGAGCAGGACGATCCGGGCGACGGCGATGGAAGTCTAGGAGAAGGGCGGGGGCTAACACATCCCGCACCGGGACCCAGCTCCGCTCCTCCGGGCCGTACCCCTCCCACTCCACGAGGTACTGGAGGCCCCCCCGCCCGGCGCCTCGAGTCAATGATGGTACGGACGGAGTACGCCGGAGCCCCCTCGGTGTTGAGAGGAGGAGGGACCTCCCGCACCTCACACCCCTGGAGAGGACCAGCCACCATCGGCCTGAGGAGAGACACATGAAACGAGGGGTTATTACGGTAGTCAGGAGGGAGACGCAACCGATATGTTACCTCGTTGACCCTCCTCAGGACTTTAAAGGGGACCCCGGTCCGATACAATGTCCTCGGGCACCCCATAATGCCGGAAGACGTGTGTAAAGAGTGCCTTGGCGGTTTGCAGGGCTCGTGGGGAGACCGGGCAGAGGCAAGAGACGACAGGTCTTAGAAAAGCGGTCCACAACGACCAGGATGGTGGTATGGCCCTGGGAAAGAGGAAGATCTGTTAGAAAATCTACAACTTACCCATAGGTAGGTGTCGAGGTGCCTTACACTGGGCGCACACCGAGCAGGAAGAGACATACACCCTCACGTCCTTAGCCAAAGTGGGCCACCAGTACTTACCGGCCAGGGCCCGCATGGTCTGCCCAATACCAGGATGACAGGAGGGAGATGTGTGGGCTCAGTAGATGAGCCGGTCACGGACAGACTTCGGCACATACGTGCGGCCCTCAGGGCATGAGGGCGGAGAGGGCTCGTCACGCTGTGCACGAACGATGTCCGCGTCCAATTCCCACACCACCGGTGCCACGATACATGATGCCGGTAGTAAGGGAGCGTCATCCACTGGCCTCTCCTCCGTGTCATGCTGGCGAGACAGCGCGTCGGCCCTGACGTTCTTACTTCCCGGCCTGTAAGTGAGAGTAAACAAAAACCGGGAGAAGAACATAGCCCACCTGGCCTGGCGAGGGGTCAGCCTCCTCGCTGCCCGCATGTACTCCAGGTTCTGGTGGTCAGTCCATATGAGGAAAGGGTGTTTTGCCCCCTGTAACCAGTGCCGCCACGCCGATAGGGCTCTAACCACGGCCAACAGCTCACGATCATCGACATCGTAATTACGCTCCGCTGCACTGAGTTTCTGTGCGCTTTCCGACTCCCAGTTCGTTGGGAGAGGACGGCCCCAAGACCACATTCGGACGCGTCCACCTCCACAACGAACTGGAGTGACGGGTCGGGATGAGCCAGGACCGGAGCGGTGGTGAAACGGTGTTTCAGTTCCACAAACGCCCGCTCCGCATCCGTGGTCCACTGTAACCGTGTCGCCCCACCCCTCAGGAGGGAGGTGATTGGAGCCACGACCTGGCTAAAGCCCCGGATAAACCTCCTGTAATAATTAGAAAAGCCAAAAAATTGTTGCATGCCCTTTACCGTGGTTACGCACGGCTTCAATGTGGTTCTCCTCCATAGTTTTTTCAGTCATCCGTGTCCTTCCTGGGGTACCGTTTCTCGAGCACGGGTTTGGCTGACACTTTTCCGCTTTTAGGTACAATTCATGTTCCAACAGTCTAGCAAGCACTTTACGCACCAACGAGACATGCTTAGCGCGAGTAGTTGTATAAATCAAGATGTCGTCAATATACACAACTACCCCTTCGCATAACTTGTCCCTGAAAACGTCATTGATGAAGGATTGAAAGAATGATGGAGCATTCATTAAACCGTACAGCATCATTAAATACTCATAATGGCCAGTGGTAGTACTGAAGGCTGTTTTCCATTCGTCCCCCTCCCGGATACGCACCAGGTTATAGGCACTCCTGAGGTCCAACTTTGTGAAAAAGCGGGCCCTGTGCATTCTCTCGACCTCCGCAGAGATTAAGGGGTGAGGGTAGCGGAACAGGATGGTGATCTTATTCAGCCCCCTGTAATCGATGCACGGGCGCAAACCACCGTCCTTCTTTTTCACAAAGAAGAAACTTGAGGAGACCGGTGACTTGGAGGGCCTAATGTATCCCTGCCCTAACGCTTCCTCAACATACGTGGACATCGCCGCGGTCTCGGTGCGGGACAGGGGATACACGCGACCCTTAGGGAGTGTGGCTTCACTTAAGAGGTTTATCGCGCAATCCCCCGGTCTATGAGGCGGTAACACAGGGGCCTTAGCTTTGGAGAAGACCGCGGCTAAGTCCCTGTATTCGGGAGGAATTTGTACGGCGGGAGCACTGTCTGGACTTTCCACCGTGGTCGAACCCACGGAAACACCCAAACACCTACCTTGGCACTTCCGTGACCACCCCGAAAGGACCTGACGAGACCAGGAAATGATAGGGTCGTGGAGAGAAAGCCAAGGGAAACCTAGCACTACAGGGAACGTGGGGGAGTCAATAACATTAAACGAAATAGTTTTGCGGTGTTGGAGACAGGTGAACATAAGAAGTGGGACAGTACATTCACTAACAAAGCCTGACCCTAGTGGTCGATTATCTAATGCCCTGACAGGTAGGGGGGTAGTGAGGACCTGGAGGGGAATGTGTGCGCGCAATGTGAAAGCCCTGTCGATAAAATTCCCAGCAGCGCCTGAATCTACAAGCGCCTTACACTGGGAAAATAACGGGAAACCGGGGAATTCGACAGGGATGGTACAGAGAGTGAGTGGGAAAGTTAGCTACTCTGGAAGCGTGTGTTTCAGATATCAGGAAGTGGATGACAGAGAACTTCTTGCTTTTAAACTCAAGAAAAACAGAAATGCTCATTTTAGGACCCAACAAACAAAGACTTTTACTGGCAGATCTCACTGTGAACCTCGATGGCTGCATGGTCGTATCCCAAAAAACTGTAAGAAATCTCGGCGTTACCCTTG